>JAWNPD010000662.1:0-27436 GCA_035045305.1 Drosophila maculinotata | reverse complement strand
TCATTAACAAAAAAATAAGATTTTTGGAGCTTCATAACTTGCATATCTCGGCCAAAATAAGTCCGATCTTTGAGTGGTATACCTTTTTAGACTCGTTAAGATCAGAATTATAGATTGCCATTTAAAAATGGCCATGCCAGCAAATTTCATTTTTTGCCAAAAATGACCATGATCCGACATCAAATACCCGAGTTCTGAGCATTCAAAGATGACCATGTAATATTTTCAGCATTTACAAAAAAATAAGATTTTTGGAGCTTCATAACTTGCATATCTCGGCCAAAATAAGTCCGATCTTTGAGTGGTATACCTTTTTAGACTCGTTAAGATCAGAATTATAGATTGCCATTTAAAAATGGCCATGCCAGCAAATTTAATTTTTTGCCAAAAATGACCATGATCCGACATCAAATACCCGAGTTATGAGCATTCAAAGATGACCATGTAATATTTTCAGCATTAACAAAAAAATGAGATTTTTGGAGCTTCATAACTTGCATATCTCGGCCAAAATAAGTCCGATCTTTGAGTGGTATACCTTTTTAGACTCGTTAAGATCAGAATTATAGATTGCCATTTAAAAATGGCCATGCCAGCAAATTTAATTTTTTGCCAAAAATGACCATGATCCGACATCAAATACCCGAGTTATGAGCATTCAAAGATGACCATGTAATATTTTCAGCATTAACAAAAAAATAAGATTTTTGGAGCTTCATAACTTGCATATCTCGGCCAAAATAAGTCCGATCTTTGAGTGGTATACCTTTTTAGACTCGTTAAGATCAGAATTATAGATTGCCATTTAAAAATGGCCATGCCAGCAAATTTCATTTTTTGCCAAAAATGACCATGATCCGACATCAAATACCCGAGTTATGAGCATTCAAAGATGACCATGTAATATTTTCAGCATTAACAAAAAAATAAGATTTTTGGAGCTTCATAACTTGCATATCTCGGCCAAAATAAGTCCGATCTTTGAGTGGTATACCTTTTTAGACTCGTTAAGATCAGAATTATAGATTGCCATTTAAAAATGGCCATGCCAGCAAATTTCATTTTTTGCCAAAAATGACCATGATCCGACATCAAATACCCGAGTTATGAGCATTCAAAGATGACCATGTAATATTTTCAGCATTAACAAAAAAATGAGATTTTTGGAGCTTCATAACTTGCATATCTCGGCCAAAATAAGTCCGATCTTTGAGTGGTATACCTTTTTAGACTCGTTAAGATCAGAATTATAGATTGCCATTTAAAAATGGCCATGCCAGCAAATTTCATTTTTTGCCAAAAATGACCATGATCCGACATCAAATACCCGAGTTATGAGCATTCAAAGATGACCATGTAATATTTTCATCATTAACAAAAAAATACGATTTTTGGAGCTTCATAACTTGCATATCTCGGCCAAAATAAGTCCGATCTTTGAGTGGTATACCTTTTTAGACTCGTTAAGATCAGAATTATAGATTGCCATTTAAAAATGGCCATGCCAGCAAATTTCATTTTTTCCCAAAAATGACCATGATCCGACATCAAATACCCGAGTTCTGAGCATTCAAAGATGACCATGTAATATTTTCAGCATTTACAAAAAAATAAGATTTTTGGAGCTTCATAACTTGCATATCTCGGCCAAAATAAGTCCGATCTTTGAGTGGTATACCTTTTTAGACTCGTTAAGATCAGAATTATAGATTGCCATTTAAAAATGGCCATGCCAGCAAATTTCATTTTTTGCCAAAAATGACCATGATCCGACATCAAATACCCGATTTATGAGCATTCAAAGATGACCATGTAATATTTTCAGCATTAACAAAAAAATGAGATTTTTGGAGCTACATAACTTGCATATCTCGGCCAAAATAAGTCCGATCTTTGAGTGGTATACCTTTTTAGACTCGTTAAGATCAGAATTATAGATTGCCATTTAAAAATGGCCATGCCAGCAAATTTAATTTTTTGCCAAAAATGACCATGATCCGACATCAAATACCCGAGTTATGAGCATTCAAAAATGACCATGTAATATTTTCAGCATTAACAAAAAAATAAGATTTTTGGAGCTTCATAACTTGCATATCTCGGCCAAAATAAGTCCGATCTTTGAGTGGTATACCTTTTAAGACTCGTTATGATCACAATTATAGATTGCCATTTAAAAATGGCCATGCCAGCTTATTTCATTTTTTGCCAAAAATGACCATGATCCGACATCAAATACCCGAGTTATGAGCATTCAAAGATGACCATGTAATATTTTCAGCATTAACAAAAAAATAAGATTTTTGGAGCTTCATAACTTGCATATCTCGCCCAAAATAAGTCCGATCTTTGAGTGGTATACCTTTTTAGACTCGTTAAGATCAGAATTATAGATTGCCATTTAAAAATGGCCATGCCATCAAATTTCATTTTTTGCCAAAAATGACCATGATCCGACATCAAATACCCGAGTTATGAGCATTCAAAGATGACCATGTAATATTTTCAGCATTAACAAAAAAATAAGATTTTTGGAGCTTCATAACTTGCATATCTCGGCCAAAATAAGTCCGATCTTTGAGTGGTATACCTTTTTAGACTCGTTAAGATCAGAATTATAGATTGCCATTTAAAAATGGCCATGCCAGCAAATTTCATTTTTTGCCAAAAATGACCATGATCCGGCATCAAATACCCGAGTTATGAGCATTCAAAGATAACAATGTAATATTTTCAGCATTAACAAAAAAATAAGATTTTTGGAGCTTCATAACTTGCATATCTCGGCCAAAATAAGTCCGATCTTTGAGTGGTATACCTTTTTAGACTCGTTAAGATCAGAATTATAGATTGCCTTTTAAAAATGGCCATGCCAGCAAATTTCATTTTTTGCCAAAAATGACCATGATCCGACATCAAATACCCGAGTTATGAGCATTCAAAGATGACTATGTAATATTTTCAGCATTAACAAAAAAATGAGATTTTTGGAGCTACATAACTTGCAAATCTCGGCCAAAATAAGTCCGATCTTTGAGTGGTATACCTTTTTAGACTCGTTAAGATCAGAATTATAGATTGCCATTTAAAAATGGCCATGCCAGCAAATTTAATTTTTTGCCAAAAATGACCATGATCCGACATCAAATACCCGAGTAATGAGCATTCAAAGATGACCATGTAATATTTTCAGCATTAACAAAAAAATAAGATTTTTGGAGCTTCATAACTTGCATATCTCGGCCAAAATAAGTCCGATCTTTGAGTGGTATACCTTTTTAGACTCGTTAAGATCAGAATTATAGATTGCCATTTAAAAATGGCCATGCCAGCAAATTTAATTTTTTGCCAAAAATGACCATGATCCGACATCAAATACCCGAGTTATGAGCATTCAAAGATGACCATGTAATATTTTCAGCATTAACAAAAAAATAAGATTTTTGGAGCTTCATAACTTGCATATCTCGGCCAAAATAAGTCCGATCTTTGACTGGTATTACTTTTTAGACTCGTTAAGATCAGAATTATAGATTGCCATTTAAAAATGGCCATGCCAGAAAATTTAATTTTTTGCCAGAAATGACCATGATCCGACATCAAATACCCGAGTTATGAGCATTCAAAGATGACCATGTAATATTTTCAACATTAACAAAAAAATAAGATTTTTGGAGCTTCATAACTTGCATATCTCGGCCAAAATAAGTCCGATCTTTGAGTGGTATACCTTTTTAGACTCGTTAAGATCAGAATTATAGATTGCCATTTAAAAATGGCCATGCAAGCAAATTTCATTTTTTGCCAAAAATGACCATGATCCGACATCAAATACCCGAGTTATGAGCATTCAAAGATGACCATGTAATATTTTCAGCATTAACAAAAAAATAAGATTTTTGGAGCTTCATAACTTGCATATCTCGTCCAAAATAAGTCCGATCTTTGAGTGGTATACCTTTTTAGACTCATTAAGATCAGAATTATAGATTGCCATTTAAAAATGGCCATGCCAGCAAATTTCATTTTTTGCCAAAAATGACCATGATCCGACATCAAATACCCGAGTTATGAGCATTCAAAGATGACCATGTAATATTTTCAGCATTAACAAAAAAATAAGATTTTTGGAGCTTCATAACTTGCATATCTCGGCCAAAATAAGTCCGATCTTTGAGTGGTATACCTTTTTAGACTCGTTAAGATCAGAATTATAGATTGCCATTTAAAAATGGCCATGCCAGCAAATTTAATTTTTTGCCAAAAATGACCATGATCCGACATCAAATACCCGAGTTATGAGCATTCAAAGATGACCATGTAATATTTTCAGCATTAACAAAAAAATTAGATTTTTGGAGCTTCATAACTTGCATATCTCGGCCAAAATAAGTCCGATCTTTGAGTGGTATACCTTTTTAGACTCGTTAAGATCAGAATTATAGATTGCCATTTAAAAATGGCCATGCCAGCAAATTTCATTTTTTGCCAAAAATGACCATGATCCGACATCAAATACCCGAGCTATGAGCATTCAAAGATAACCATGTAATATTTTCAGCATTAACAAAAAAATAAGATTTTTGGAGCTTCATAACTTGCATATCTCGGCCAAAATAAGTCCGATCTTTGAGTGGTATACCTTTTTAGACTCGTTAAGATCAGAATTATAGATTGCCATTTAAAAATGGCCATGCCAGCAAATTTCATTTTTTGCCAAAAATGACCATGATCCGACATCAAATACCCGAGTTATGAGCATTCAAAGATGACCATGTAATATTTTCAGCATTAACAAAAAAATAAGATTTTTGGAGCTTCATAACTTGCATATCTCGGCCAAAATAAGTCCGATCTTTGACTGGTATACAATTTTAGACTCGTGAAGATCAGAATTATAGATTGCCATTTAAAAATGGCCATGCCAGAAAATTTAATTTTTTGCCAAAAATGACCATGATCCGACATCAAATACCCGAGTTATGAGCATTCAAAGATGACCATGTAATATTTTCAGCATTAACAAAAAAATTAGATTTTTGGAGCTTCATAACTTGCATATCTCGGCCAAAATAAGTCCGATCTTTGAGTGGTATACCTTTTTAGACTCGTTAAGATCAGAATTATAGATTGCCATTTAAAAATGGCCATGCCAGCAAATTTCATTTTTTGCCAAAAATGACCATGATCCGACATCAAATACCCGAGTTATGAGCATTCAAAGATGACCATGTAATATTTTCAGCATTAACAAAAAAATAAGATTTTTGGAGCTTCATAACTTGCATATCTCGGCCAAAATAAGTCCGATCTTTGAGTGGTATACCTTTTTAGACTCGTTAAGATCAGAATTATAGATTGCCATTTAAAAATGGCCATGCCAGCAAATTTCATTTTTTGCCAAAAATGACCATGATCCGACATCAAATACCCGAGTTATGAGCATTCAAAGATGACCATGTAATATTTTCAGCATTAACAAAAAAATAAGATTTTTGGAGCTTCATAACTTGCATATCTCGGCCAAAATAAGTCCGATCTTTGAGTGGTATACCTTTTTAGACTCGTTAAGATCAGAATTATAGATTGCCATTTAAAAATGGCCATGCCAGCAAATTTCATTTTTTGCCAAAAATGACCATGATCCGACATCAAATACCCGAGTTATGAGCATTCAAAGATGACCATGTAATATTTTCAGCATTAACAAAAAAATAAGATTTTTGGAGCTTCATAACTTGCATATCTCGGCCAAAATAAGTCCGATCTTTGAGTGGTATACCTTTTTAGACTCGTTAAGATCAGAATTATAGATTGCCATTTAAAAATGGCCATGCCAGCAAATTTCATTTTTTGCCAAAAATGACCATGATCCGACATCAAATACCCGAGTTATGAGCATTCAAAGATGACCATGTAATATTTTCAGCATTAACAAAAAAATAAGATTTTTGGAGCTTCATAACTTGCATATCTCGGCCAAAATAAGTCCGATCTTTGAGTGGTATACCTTTTTAGACTCGTTAAGATCAGAATTATAGATTGCCATTTAAAAATGGCCATGCCAGCAAATTTAATTTTTTGCCAAAAATGACCATGATCCGACATCAAATACCCGAGTTATGAGCATTCAAAGATGACCATGTAATATTTTCAGCATTAACAAAAAAATAAGATTTTTGGAGCTTCATAACTTGCATATCTCGGCCAAAATAAGTCCGATCTTTGACTGGTATACCTTTTTAGACTCGTGAAGATCAGAATTATAGATTGCCATTTAAAAATGGCCATGCCAGAAAATTTCATTTTTTGCCAAAAATGACCATGATCCGACATCAAATACCCGAGTTATGAGCATTCAAAGATGACCATGTAATATTTTCAGCATTAACAAAAAAATAAGATTTTTGGAGCTTCATAACTTGCATATCTCGGCCAAAATAAGTCCGATCTTTGAGTGGTATACCTTTTTAGACTCGTTAAGATCAGAATTATAGATTGCCATTTAAAAATGGCCATGCCAGCAAATTTCATTTTTTGCCAAAAATGACCATGATCCGACATCAAATACCCGAGTTATGAGCATTCAAAGATGACCATGTAATATTTTCAGCATTAACAGAAAAATAAGATTTTTGGAGCTTCATAACTTGCATATCTCGGCCAAAATAAGTCCGATCTTTGACTGGTATACAATTTTAGACTCGTGAAGATCAGAATTATAGATTGCCATTTAAAAATGGCCATGCCAGAAAATTTAATTTTTTGCCAAAAATGACCATGATCCGACATCAAATACCCGAGTTATGAGCATTCAAAGATGACCATGTAATATTTTCAGCATTAACAAAAAAATAAGATTTTTGGAGCTTCATAACTTGCATATCTCGGCCAAAATAAGTCCGATCTTTGAGTGGTATACCTTTTTAGACTCGTTAAGATCAGAATTATAGATTGCCATTTAAAAATGGCCATGCCAGCAAATTTCATTTTTTGCCAAAAATGACCATGATCCGACATCAAATACCCGAGTTATGAGCATTCAAAGATAACCATGTAATATTTTCAGCATTAACAAAAAAATAAGATTTTTGGAGCTTCATAACTTGCATATCTCGGCCAAAATAAGTCCGATCTTTGAGTGGTATACCTTTTTAGACTCGTTAAGATCAGAATTATAGATTGCCATTTAAAAATGGCCATGCCAGCAAATTTCATTTTTTGCCAAAAATGACCATGATCCGACATCAAATACCCGAGTTATGAGCATTCAAAGATGACCATGTAATATTTTCAGCATTAACAAAAAAATAAGATTTTTGGAGCTTCATAACTTGCATATCTCGGCCAAAATAAGTCCGATCTTTGAGTGGTATACCTTTTTAGACTCGTTAAGATCAGAATTATAGATTGCCATTTAAAAATGGCCATGCCAGCAAATTTAATTTTTTGCCAAAAATGACCATGATCCGACATCAAATACCCGAGTTATGAGCATTCAAAGATGACCATGTAATATTTTCAGCATTAACAAAAAAATAAGATTTTTGGAGCTTCATAACTTGCATATCTCGGCCAAAATAAGTCCGATCTTTGAGTGGTATACCTTTTTAGACTCGTTAAGATCAGAATTATAGATTGCCATTTAAAAATGGCCATGCCAGCAAATTTCATTTTTTGCCAAAAATGACCATGATCCGACATCAAATACCCGAGTTATGAGCATTCAAAGATGACCATGTAATATTTTCAGCATTAACAAAAAAATAAGATTTTTGGAGCTTCATAACTTGCATATCTCGGCCAAAATAAGTCCGATCTTTGAGTGGTATACCTTTTTAGACTCGTTAAGATCAGAATTATAGATTGCCATTTAAAAATGGCCATGCCAGCAAATTTCATTTTTTGCCAAAAATGACCATGATCCGACATCAAATACCCGAGTTATGAGCATTCAAAGATGACCATGTAATATTTTCAGCATTAACAAAAAAATAAGATTTTTGGAGCTTCATAACTTGCATATCTCGGCCAAAATAAGTCCGATCTTTGAGTGGTATACCTTTTTAGACTCGTTAAGATCAGAATTATAGATTGCCATTTAAAAATGGCCATGCCAGCAAATTTCATTTTTTGCCAAAAATGACCATGATCCGACATCAAATACCCGAGTTATGAGCATTCAAAGATGACCATGTAATATTTTCAGCATTAACAAAAAAATAAGATTTTTGGAGCTTCATAACTTGCATATCTCGGCCAAAATAAGTCCGATCTTTGAGTGGTATACCTTTTTAGACTCGTTAAGATCAGAATTATAGATTGCCATTTAAAAATGGCCATGCCAGCAAATTTCATTTTTTGCCAAAAATGACCATGATCCGACATCAAATACCCGAGTTATGAGCATTCAAAGATGACCATGTAATATTTTCAGCATTAACAAAAAAATAAGATTTTTGGAGCTTCATAACTTGCATATCTCGGCCAAAATAAGTCCGATCTTTGAGTGGTATACCTTTTTAGACTCGTTAAGATCAGAATTATAGATTGCCATTTAAAAATGGCCATGCCAGCAAATTTCATTTTTTGCCAAAAATGACCATGATCCGACATCAAATACCCGAGTTATGAGCATTCAAAGATGACCATGTAATATTTTCAGCATTAACAAAAAAATAAGATTTTTGGAGCTTCATAACTTGCATATCTCGGCCAAAATAAGTCCGATCTTTGAGTGGTATACCTTTTTAGACTCGTTAAGATCAGAATTATAGATTGCCATTTAAAAATGGCCATGCCAGCAAATTTCATTTTTTGCCAAAAATGACCATGATCCGACATCAAATACCCGAGTTATGAGCATTCAAAGATGACCATGTAATATTTTCAGCATTAACAAAAAAATAAGATTTTTGGAGCTTCATAACTTGCATATCTCGGCCAAAATAAGTCCGATCTTTGAGTGGTATACCTTTTTAGACTCGTTAAGATCAGAATTATAGATTGCCATTTAAAAATGGCCATGCCAGCAAATTTCATTTTTTGCCAAAAATGACCATGATCCGACATCAAATACCCGAGTTATGAGCATTCAAAGATGACCATGTAATATTTTCAGCATTAACAGAAAAATAAGATTTTTGGAGCTTCATAACTTGCATATCTCGGCCAAAATAAGTCCGATCTTTGACTGGTATACAATTTTAGACTCGTGAAGATCAGAATTATAGATTGCCATTTAAAAATGGCCATGCCAGAAAATTTAATTTTTTGCCAGAAATGACCATGATCCGACATCAAATACCCGAGTTATGAGCATTCAAAGATGACCATGTAATATTTTCAGCATTAACAAAAAAATAAGATTTTTGGAGCTTCATAACTTGCATATCTCGGCCAAAATAAGTCCGATCTTTGAGTGGTATACCTTTTTAGACTCGTTAAGATCAGAATTATAGATTGCCATTTAAAAATGGCCATGCCAGCAAATTTCATTTTTTGCCAAAAATGACCATGATCCGACATCAAATACCCGAGTTATGAGCATTCAAAGATGACCATGTAATATTTTCAGCATTAACAAAAAAATAAGATTTTTGGAGCTTCATAACTTGCATATCTCGGCCAAAATAAGTCCGATCTTTGAGTGGTATACCTTTTTAGACTCGTTAAGATCAGAATTATAGATTGCCATTTAAAAATGGCCATGCCAGCAAATTTCATTTTTTGCCAAAAATGACCATGATCCGACATCAAATACCCGAGTTATGAGCATTCAAAGATGACCATGTAATATTTTCAGCATTAACAAAAAAATAAGATTTTTGGAGCTTCATAACTTGCATATCTCGGCCAAAATAAGTCCGATCTTTGAGTGGTATACCTTTTTAGACTCGTTAAGATCAGAATTATAGATTGCCATTTAAAAATGGCCATGCCAGCAAATTTCATTTTTTGCCAAAAATGACCATGATCCGATATCAAATACCCGAGTTATGAGCATTCAAAGATAACCATGTAATATTTTCAGCATTAACAAAAAAATAAGATTTTTGGAGCTTCATAACTTGCATATCTCGGCCAAAATAAGTCCGATCTTTGAGTGGTATACCTTTTTAGACTCGTTAAGATCAGAATTATAGATTGCCATTTAAAAATGGCCATGCCAGTAAATTTCATTTTTTGCCAAAAATGACCATGATCCGACATCAAATACCCGAGTTATGAGCATTCAAAGATAACCATGTAATATTTTCAGCATTAACAAAAAAATAAGATTTTTGGAGCTTCATAACTTGCATATCTCGGCCAAAATAAGTCCGATCTTTGAGTGGTATACCTTTTTAGACTCGTTAAGATCAGAATTATAGATTGCCATTTAAAAATGGCCATGCCAGCAAATTTCATTTTTTGCCAAAAATGACCATGATCCGACATCAAATACCCGAGTTATGAGCATTCAAAGATGACCATGTAATATTTTCAGCATTAACAAAAAAATAAGATTTTTGGAGCGTCATAACTTGCATATCTCGGCCAAAATAAGTCCGATCTTTGAGTGGTATACCTTTTTAGACTCGTTAAGATCAGAATTATAGATTGCCATTTAAAAATGGCTATGCCAGCAAATTTCATTTTTTGCCAAAAATGACCATGATCCGACATCAAATACCCGAGCTATGAGCATTCAAAGATGACCATGTAATATTTTCAGCATTAACAAAAAAATAAGATTTTTGGAGCTTCATAACTTGCATATCTCGGCCAAAATAAGTCCGATCTTTGAGTGGTATACCTTTTTAGACTCGTTAAGATCAGAATTATAGATTGCCATTTAAAAATGGCCATGCCAGCAAATTTCATTTTTTGCCAAAAATGACCATGATCCGACATCAAATACCCGAGTTATGAGCATTCAAAGATGACCATGTAATATTTTCAGCATTAACAAAAAAATAAGATTTTTGGAGCTTCATAACTTGCATATCTCGGCCAAAATAAGTCCGATCTTTGAGTGGTATACCTTTTTAGACTCGTGAAGATCAGAATTATAGATTGCCATTTAAAAATGGCCATGCCAGCAAATTTCATTTTTTGCCAAAAATGACCATGATCCGACATCAAATACCCGAGTTATGAGCATTCAAAAATGACCATGTAATATTTTCAGCATTAACAAAAAAATAAGATTTTTGGAGTTTCATAAGTTGCATATCTCGGCCAAAATAAGTCCGATCTTTGATTGGTATACCTTTTTAGACTCGTTAAGATCAGAATTATAGATTGCGATTTAAAAATGGCCATGCCAGCTTATTTCATTTTTTGCCAAAAATGACCATGATCCGACATCAAATACCCGAGTTATGAGCATTCAAAGATGACCATGTAATATTTTCAGCATTAACAAAAAAATAAGATTTTTGGAGCTTCATAACTTGCATATCTCGGCCAAAATAAGTCCGATCTTTGAGTGGTATACCTATTTAGAATCGTTAAGATCAGAATTATAGATTGCCATTTAAAAATGGCCATGCCAGCTAATTTCATTTTTTGCCAAAAATGACCATGATCCGACATCAAATACCCGAGTTATGAGCATTCAAAGATGACCATGTAATATTTTCAGCATTAACAAAAAAATAAGATTTTTGGAGCTTCATAACTTTCATATCTCGGCCAAAATAAGTCCGATCTTTGAGTGGTATACCTTTTTAGACTCGTAAAGATCAGAATTATAGATTGCCATTTAAAAATGGCCATGCCAGCAAATTTAATTTTTTGCGAAAAATGACCATGATCCGACATCAAATACCCGAGTTATGAGCATTCAAAGATGACCATGTAATATTTTCAGCATTAACAAAAAAATAAGATTTTTGGAGCTTCATAACTTGCATATCTCGGCCAAAATAAGTCCGATCTTTGAGTGGTATACCTTTTTAGACTCGTTAAGATCAGAATTATAGATTGCCATTTAAAAATGGCCATGCCAGCAAATTTAATTTTTTGCCAAAAATGACCATGATCCGACATCAAATACCCGAGTTATGAGCATTCAAAGATGACCATGTAATATTTTCAGCATTAACAAAAAAATAAGATTTTTGGAGCTTCATAACTTGCATATCTCGGCCAAAATAAGTCCGATCTTTGAGTGGTATACCTTTTTAGACTCGTTAAGATCAGAATTATAGATTGCCATTTAAAAATGGCCATGCCAGCAAATTTCATTTTTTGCCAAAAATGACCATGATCCGACATCAAATACCCGAGTTATGAGCATTCAAAGATGACCATGTAATATTTTCAGCATTAACAAAAAAATAAGATTTTTGGAGCTTCATAACTTGCATATCTCGGCCAAAATAAGTCCGATCTTTGAGTGGTATACCTTTTTAGACTCGTTAAGATCAGAATTATAGATTGCCATTTAAAAATGGCCATGCCAGCATATTTCATTTTTTGCCAAAAATGACCATGATCCGACATCAAATACCCGAGTTATGAGCATTCAAAGATGACCATGTAATATTTTCAGCATTAACAAAAAAATAAGATTTTTGGAGCTTCATAACTTGCATATCTCGGCCAAAATAAGTCCGATCTTTGAGTGGTATACCTTTTTAGACTCGTTAAGATCAGAATTATAGATTGCCATTTAAAAATGGCCATGCCAGCAAATTTCATTTTTTGCCAAAAATGACCATGATCCGACATCAAATACCCGAGTTATGAGCATTCAAAGATGACCATATAATATTTTCAGCATTAACAAAAAAATAAGATTTTTGGAGCTTCATAACTTGCATATCTCGGCCAAAATAAGTCCGATCTTTGAGTGGTATACCTTTTTAGACTCGTTAAGATCAGAATTATAGATTGCCATTTAAAAATGGCCATGCCAGCAAATTTAATTTTTTGCCAAAAATGACCATGATCCGACATCAAATACCCGAGTTATGAGCATTCAAAGATGACCATGTAATATTTTCAGCATTAACAAAAAAATAAGATTTTTGGAGCTTCATAACTTGCATATCTCGGCCAAAATAAGTCCGATCTTTGAGTGGTATACCTTTTTAGACTCGTTAAGATCAGAATTATAGATTGCCATTTAAAAATGGCCATGCCAGCAAATTTCATTTTTTGCCAAAAATGACCATGATCCGACATCAAATACCCGAGTTATGAGCATTCAAAGATGACCATGTAATATTTTCAGCATTAACAAAAAAATAAGATTTTTGGAGCTTCATAACTTGCATATCTCGGCCAAAATAAGTCCGATCTTTGAGTGGTATACCTTTTTAGACTCGTTAAGATCAGAATTATAGATTGCCATTTAAAAATGGCCATGCCAGCATATTTCATTTTTTGCCAAAAATGACCATGATCCGACATCAAATACCCGAGTTATGAGCATTCAAAGATGACCATGTAATATTTTCAGCATTAACAAAAAAATAAGATTTTTGGAGCTTCATAACTTGCATATCTCGGCCAAAATAAGTCCGATCTTTGAGTGGTATACCTTTTTAGACTCGTTAAGATCAGAATTATAGATTGCCATTTAAAAATGGCCATGCCAGAAAATTTAACTTTTTGCCAAAAATGACCATGATCCGACATCAAATACCCGAGTTATGAGCATTCAAAGATGACCATGTAATATTTTCAGCATTAACAAAAAAATACGATTTTTGGAGCTTCATAACTTGCATATCTCGGCCAAAATAAGTCCGATCTTTGAGTGGTATACCTTTTTAGACTCGTTAAGATCAGAATTATAGATTGCCATTTAAAAATGGCCATGCCAGCAAATTTAATTTTTTGCCAAAAATGACCATGATCCGACATCAAATACCCGAGTTATGAGCATTCAAAGATGACCATGTAATATTTTCAGCATTAACAAAAAAATAAGATTTTTGGAGCTTCATAACTTGCATATCTCGGCCAAAATAAGTCCGATCTTTGAGTGGTATACCTTTTTAGACTCGTTAAGATCAGAATTATAGATTGCCATTTAAAAATAGCCATGCCAGCAAATTTCATTTTTTGCCAAAAATGACCATGATCCGACATCAAATACCCGAGCTATGAGCAATCAAAGATGACCATGTAATATTTTCAGCATTAGCAAAAAAATAAGATTTTTGGAGCTTCATAACTTGCATATCTCGGCCAAAATAAGTCCGATCTTTGAGTGGTATACCTTTTTAGACTCGTTAAGATCAGAATTATAGATTGCCATTTAAAAATGGCCATGCCAGCAAATTTAATTTTTTGCCAAAAATGACCATGATTCGACATCAAATACCCGAGTTATGAGCATTCAAAGATGACCATGTAATATTTTCAGCATTAACAAAAAAATAAGATTTTTGGAGCTACATAACTTGCATATCTCGGCCAAAATAAGTCCGATCTTTGAGTGGTATACCTTTTTAGACTCGTGAAGATCAGAATTATAGATTGCCATTTAAAAATGGCCATGCCAGCTTATTTCATTTTTTGCCAAAAATGACCATGATCCGACATCAAATACCCGAGTTATGAGCATTCAAAAATGACCATGTAATATTTTCAGCATTAACAAAAAAATAAGATTTTTGGAGCTTCATAAGTTGCATATCTCGGCCAAAATAAGTCCGATCTTTGAGTGGTATACCTTTTTAGACTCGTTAAGATCAGAATTATAGATTGCTATTTAAAAATGGCCATGCCAGCTTATTTCATTTTTTGCCAAAAATGACCATGATCCGACATCAAATACCCGAGTTATGAGCATTCAAAGATGACCATGTAATATTTTCAGCATTAACAAAATAATAAGATTTTTGGAGCTTCATAACTTGCATATCTCGGCCAAAATAAGTCCGATCTTTGAGTGGTATACCTTTTTAGACTCGTTAAGATCAGAATTATAGATTGCCATTTAAAAATGGCCATGCCAGCAAATTTCATTTTTTGCCAAAAATGACCATGATCCGACATCAAATACCCGAGTTATGAGCATTCAAAGATGACCATGTAATATTTTCAGCATTAACAAAAAAATAAGATTTTTGGAGCTTCATAACTTGCATATCTCGGCCAAAATAAGTCCGATCTTTGAGTGGTATACCTTTTTAGACTCGTTAAGATCAGAATTATAGATTGCCATTTAAAAATGGCCATGCCAGCAAATTTCATTTTTTGCCAAAAATGACCATGATCCGACATCAAATACCCGAGTTATGAGCATTCAAAGATGACCATGTAATATTTTCAGCATTAACAAAAAAATAAGATTTTTGGAGCTTCATAACTTGCATATCTCGGCCAAAATAAGTCCGATCTTTGAGTGGTATACCTTTTTAGACTCGTTAAGATCAGAATTATAGATTGCCATTTAAAAATGGCCATGCCAGCAAATTTAATTTTTTGCCAAAAATGACCATGATCCGACATCAAATACCCGAGTTATGAGCATTCAAAGATGACCATGTAATATTTTCAGCATTAACAAAAAAATAAGATTTTTGGAGCTTCATAACTTGCATATCTCGGCCAAAATAAGTCCGATCTTTGAGTGGTATACCTTTTTAGACTCGTTAAGATCAGAATTATAGATTGCCATTTAAAAATGGCCATGCCAGCAAATTTCATTTTTTGCCAAAAATGACCATGATCCGACATCAAATACCCGAGTTATGAGCATTCAAAGATGACCATGTAATATTTTCAGCATTAACAAAAAAATAAGATTTTTGGAGCTTCATAACTTGCATATCTCGGCCAAAATAAGTCCGATCTTTGAGTGGTATACCTTTTTAGACTCGTTAAGATCAGAATTATAGATTGCCATTTAAAAATGGCCATGCCAGCATATTTCATTTTTTGCCAAAAATGACCATGATCCGACATCAAATACCCGAGTTATGAGCATTCAAAGATGACCATGTAATATTTTCAGCATTAACAAAAAAATAAGATTTTTGGAGCTTCATAACTTGCATATCTCGGCCAAAATAAGTCCGATCTTTGAGTGGTATACCTTTTTAGACTCGTTAAGATCAGAATTATAGATTGCCATTTAAAAATGGCCATGCCAGCATATTTCATTTTTTGCCAAAAATGACCATGATCCGACATCAAATACCCGAGTTATGAGCATTCAAAGATGACCATGTAATATTTTCAGCATTAACAAAAAAATAAGATTTTTGGAGCTTCATAACTTGCATATCTCGGCCAAAATAAGTCCGATCTTTGAGTGGTATACCTTTTTAGACTCGTTAAGATCAGAATTATAGATTGCCATTTAAAAATGGCCATGCCAGCAAATTTCATTTTTTGCCAAAAATGACCATGATCCGACATCAAATACCCGAGTTATGAGCATTCAAAGATGACCATGTAATATTTTCAGCATTAACAAAAAAATAAGATTTTTGGAGCTTCATAACTTGCATATCTCGGCCAAAATAAGTCCGATCTTTGAGTGGTATACCTTTTTAGACTCGTTAAGATCAGAATTATAGATTGCCATTTAAAAATGGCCATGCCAGCAAATTTCATTTTTTGCCAAAAATGACCATGATCCGACATCAAATACCCGAGTTATGAGCATTCAAAGATGACCATGTAATATTTTCAGCATTAACAAAAAAATAAGATTTTTGGAGCTTCATAACTTGCATATCTCGGCCAAAATAAGTCCGATCTTTGAGTGGTATACCTTTTTAGACTCGTTAAGATCAGAATTATAGATTGCCATTTAAAAATGGCCATGCCAGCAAATTTCATTTTTTGCCAAAAATGACCATGATCCGACATCAAATACCCGAGTTATGAGCATTCAAAGATGACCATGTAATATTTTCAGCATTAACAAAAAAATAAGATTTTTGGAGCTTCATAACTTGCATATCTCGGCCAAAATAAGTCCGATCTTTGAGTGGTATACCTTTTTAGACTCGTTAAGATCAGAATTATAGATTGCCATTTAAAAATGGCCATGCCAGCAAATTTAATTTTTTGCCAAAAATGACCATGATCCGACATCAAATACCCGAGTTATGAGCATTCAAAGATGACCATGTAATATTTTCAGCATTAACAAAAAAATAAGATTTTTGGAGCTTCATAACTTGCATATCTCGGCCAAAATAAGTCCGATCTTTGAGTGGTATACCTTTTTAGACTCGTTAAGATCAGAATTATAGATTGCCATTTAAAAATGGCCATGCCAGCAAATTTAATTTTTTGCCAAAAATGACCATGATCCGACATCAAATACCCGAGTTATGAGCATTCAAAGATGACCATGTAATATTTTCAGCATTAACAAAAAAATAAGATTTTTGGAGCTTCATAACTTGCATATCTCGGCCAAAATAAGTCCGATCTTTGAGTGGTATACCTTTTTAGACTCGTTAAGATCAGAATTATAGATTGCCATTTAAAAATGGCCATGCCAGCAAATTTCATTTTTTGCCAAAAATGACCATGATCCGACATCAAATACCCGAGTTATGAGCATTCAAAGATGACCATGTAATATTTTCAGCATTAACAAAAAAATAAGATTTTTGGAGCTTCATAACTTGCATATCTCGGCCAAAATAAGTCCGATCTTTGAGTGGTATACCTTTTTAGACTCGTTAAGATCAGAATTATAGATTGCCATTTAAAAATGGCCATGCCAGCAAATTTCATTTTTTGCCAAAAATGACCATGATCCGACATCAAATACCCGAGTTATGAGCATTCAAAGATGACCATGTAATATTTTCAGCATTAACAAAAAAATAAGATTTTTGGAGCTTCATAACTTGCATATCTCGGCCAAAATAAGTCCGATCTTTGAGTGGTATACCTTTTTAGACTCGTTAAGATCAGAATTATAGATTGCCATTTAAAAATGGCCATGCCAGCAAATTTCATTTTTTGCCAAAAATGACCATGATCCGACATCAAATACCCGAGTTATGAGCATTCAAAGATGACCATGTAATATTTTCAGCATTAACAAAAAAATAAGATTTTTGGAGCTTCATAACTTGCATATCTCGGCCAAAATAAGTCCGATCTTTGAGTGGTATACCTTTTTAGACTCGTTAAGATCAGAATTATAGATTGCCATTTAAAAATGGCCATGCCAGCAAATTTCATTTTTTGCCAAAAATGACCATGATCCGACATCAAATACCCGAGTTATGAGCATTCAAAGATGACCATGTAATATTTTCAGCATTAACAAAAAAATAAGATTTTTGGAGCTTCATAACTTGCATATCTCGGCCAAAATAAGTCCGATCTTTGAGTGGTATACCTTTTTAGACTCGTTAAGATCAGAATTATAGATTGCCATTTAAAAATGGCCATGCCAGCAAATTTCATTTTTTGCCAAAAATGACCATGATCCGACATCAAATACCCGAGTTATGAGCATTCAAAGATGACCATGTAATATTTTCAGCATTAACAAAAAAATAAGATTTTTGGAGCTTCATAACTTGCATATCTCGGCCAAAATAAGTCCGATCTTTGAGTGGTATACCTTTTTAGACTCGTTAAGATCAGAATTATAGATTGCCATTTAAAAATGGCCATGCCAGCAAATTTCATTTTTTGCCAAAAATGACCATGATCCGACATCAAATACCCGAGTTATGAGCATTCAAAGATGACCATGTAATATTTTCAGCATTAACAAAAAAATAAGATTTTTGGAGCTTCATAACTTGCATATCTCGGCCAAAATAAGTCCGATCTTTGAGTGGTATACCTTTTTAGACTCGTTAAGATCAGAATTATAGATTGCCATTTAAAAATGGCCATGCCAGCAAATTTCATTTTTTGCCAAAAATGACCATGATCCGACATCAAATACCCGAGTTATGAGCATTCAAAGATGACCATGTAATATTTTCAGCATTAACAAAAAAATAAGATTTTTGGAGCTTCATAACTTGCATATCTCGGCCAAAATAAGTCCGATCTTTGAGTGGTATACCTTTTTAGACTCGTTAAGATCAGAATTATAGATTGCCATTTAAAAATGGCCATGCCAGCAAATTTAATTTTTTGCCAAAAATGACCATGATCCGACATCAAATACCCGAGTTATGAGCATTCAAAGATGACCATGTAATATTTTCAGCATTAACAAAAAAATAAGATTTTTGGAGCTTCATAACTTGCATATCTCGGCCAAAATAAGTCCGATCTTTGAGTGGTATACCTTTTTAGACTCGTTAAGATCAGAATTATAGATTGCCATTTAAAAATGGCCATGCCAGCAAATTTCATTTTTTGCCAAAAATGACCATGATCCGACATCAAATACCCGAGTTATGAGCATTCAAAGATGACCATGTAATATTTTCAGCATTAACAAAAAAATAAGATTTTTGGAGCTTCATAACTTGCATATCTCGGCCAAAATAAGTCCGATCTTTGAGTGGTATACCTTTTTAGACTCGTTAAGATCAGAATTATAGATTGCCATTTAAAAATGGCCATGCCAGCAAATTTCATTTTTTGCCAAAAATGACCATGATCCGACATCAAATACCCGAGTTATGAGCATTCAAAGATGACCATGTAATATTTTCAGCATTAACAAAAAAATAAGATTTTTGGAGCTTCATAACTTGCATATCTCGGCCAAAATAAGTCCGATCTTTGAGTGGTATACCTTTTTAGACTCGTTAAGATCAGAATTATAGATTGCCATTTAAAAATGGCCATGCCAGCAAATTTAATTTTTTGCCAAAAATGACCATGATCCGACATCAAATACCCGAGTTATGAGCATTCAAAGATGACCATGTAATATTTTCAGCATTAACAAAAAAATAAGATTTTTGGAGCTTCATAACTTGCATATCTCGGCCAAAATAAGTCCGATCTTTGAGTGGTATACCTTTTTAGACTCGTTAAGATCAGAATTATAGATTGCCATTTAAAAATGGCCATGCCAGCAAATTTAATTTTTTGCCAAAAATGACCATGATCCGACATCAAATACCCGAGTTATGAGCATTCAAAGATGACCATGTAATATTTTCAGCATTAACAAAAAAATAAGATTTTTGGAGCTTCATAACTTGCATATCTCGGCCAAAATAAGTCCGATCTTTGAGTGGTATACCTTTTTAGACTCGTTAAGATCAGAATTATAGATTGCCATTTAAAAATGGCCATGCCAGCAAATTTAATTTTTTGCCAAAAATGACCATGATCCGACATCAAATACCCGAGTTATGAGCATTCAAAGATGACCATGTAATATTTTCAGCATTAACAAAAAAATAAGATTTTTGGAGCTTCATAACTTGCATATCTCGGCCAAAATAAGTCCGATCTTTGAGTGGTATACCTTTTTAGACTCGTTAAGATCAGAATTATAGATTGCCATTTAAAAATGGCCATGCCAGCAAATTTCATTTTTTGCCAAAAATGACCATGATCCGACATCAAATACCCGAGTTATGAGCATTCAAAGATGACCATGTAATATTTTCAGCATTAACAAAAAAATAAGATTTTTGGAGCTTCATAACTTGCATATCTCGGCCAAAATAAGTCCGATCTTTGAGTGGTATACCTTTTTAGACTCGTTAAGATCAGAATTATAGATTGCCATTTAAAAATGGCCATGCCAGCAAATTTCATTTTTTGCCAAAAATGACCATGATCCGACATCAAATACCCGAGTTATGAGCATTCAAAGATGACCATGTAATATTTTCAGCATTAACAAAAAAATAAGATTTTTGGAGCTTCATAACTTGCATATCTCGGCCAAAATAAGTCCGATCTTTGAGTGGTATACCTTTTTAGACTCGTTAAGATCAGAATTATAGATTGCCATTTAAAAATGGCCATGCCAGCAAATTTAATTTTTTGCCAAAAATGACCATGATCCGACATCAAATACCCGAGTTATGAGCATTCAAAGATGACCATGTAATATTTTCAGCATTAACAAAAAAATAAGATTTTTGGAGCTTCATAACTTGCATATCTCGGCCAAAATAAGTCCGATCTTTGAGTGGTATACCTTTTTAGACTCGTTAAGATCAGAATTATAGATTGCCATTTAAAAATGGCCATGCCAGCAAATTTCATTTTTTGCCAAAAATGACCATGATCCGACATCAAATACCCGAGTTATGAGCATTCAAAGATGACCATGTAATATTTTCAGCATTAACAAAAAAATAAGATTTTTGGAGCTTCATAACTTGCATATCTCGGCCAAAATAAGTCCGATCTTTGAGTGGTATACCTTTTTAGACTCGTTAAGATCAGAATTATAGATTGCCATTTAAAAATGGCCATGCCAGCATATTTCATTTTTTGCCAAAAATGACCATGATCCGACATCAAATACTCGAGTTATGAGCATTCAAAGATGACCATGTAATATTTTCAGCATTAAAAAAAAAATAAGATTTTTGGAGCTTCATAACTTGCATATCTCGGCCAAAATAAGTCCGATCTTTGAGTGGTATACCTTTTTAGACTTGTTAAGATCAGAATTATAGATTGCCATTTAAAAATGGCCATGCCAGCAAATTTCATTTTTTGCCAAAAATGACCATGATCCGACATCAAATACCCGAGTTATGAGCATTCAAAGATGATCATGTAATATTTTCAGCATTAACAAAAAAATAAGATTTTTGGAGCTTCATAACTTGCATATCTCGGCCAAAATAAGTCCGATCTTTGAGTGGTATACCTTTTTAGACTCGTTAAGATCAGAATTATAGATTGCCATTTAAAAATGGCCATGCCTGCAAATTTAATTTTTTGCCAAAAATTACCATGATCCGACATCAAATACCCGAGTTATGAGCATTCAAAGATGACCATGTAATATTTTCAGCATTAACAAAAAAATAAGATTTTTGGAGCTTCATAACTTGCATATCTCGGCCAAAATAAGTCCGATCTTTGAGTGGTATACCTTTTTAGACTCGTTAATATCAGAATTATAGATTGCCATTTAAAAATGGCCATGCCAGCAAATTTAATTTTTTGCCAAAAATGACCATGATCCGAAATCAAATACTCGAGTTATGAGCATTCAAAGATGACCATGTAATATTTTCAGCATTAAAAAAAAAATAAGATTTTTGGAGCTTCATAACTTGCATATCTCGGCCAAAATAAGTCCGATCTTTGAGTGGTATACCTTTTTAGACTTGTTAAGATCAGAATTATAGATTGCCATTTAAAAATGGCCATGCCAGCAAATTTAATTTTTTGCCAAAAATGACCATGATCCGACCATGTAATATTTTCAGCATTAACAAAAAAATAAGATTTTTGGAGCTTCATAAATTGCATATCTCGGCCAAAATAAGTCCGATCTTTGAGTGGTATACCTTTTTAGACTCGTTAATATCAGAATTATAGATTGCCATTTAAAAATGGCCATGCCAGCAAATTTAATTTTTTGCCAAAAATATTTTCAGCATTAACAAAAAAATAAGATTTTTGGAGCTTCATAACTTGCATATCTCGGCCAAAATAAGTCCGATCTTTGAGTGGTATACCTTTTTAGACTCGTTAAGATCAGAATTATAGATTGCCATTTAAAAATGGCCATGCCAGCTAATTTCATTTTTTGCCAAAAATGACCATGATCCGACATCAAATACCCGAGTTATGAGCATTCAAAGATGACCATGTAATATTTTCAGCATAAACAAAAAAATAAGATTTTTGGAGCTTCATAACTTGCATATCTCGGCCAAAATAAGTCCGATCTTTGAGTGGTATACCTTTTTAGACTCGTTAAGATCAGAATTATAGATTGCCATTTAAAAATGGCCATGCCAGCAAATTTAATTTTTTGCCAAAAATGACCATGATCCGACATCAAATACCCGAGTTATGAGCATTCAAAGATGACCATGTAATATTTTCAGCATTAACAAAAAAATAAGATTTTTGGAGCTTCATAACTTGCATATCTCGGCCAAAATAAGTCCGATCTTTGAGTGGTATACCTTTTTAGACTCGTTAAGATCAGAATTATAGATTGCCATTTAAAAATGGCCATGCCAGCAAATTTCATTTTTTGCCAAAAATGACCATGATCCGACATCAAATACCCGAGTTATGAGCATTCAAAGATGACCATGTAATATTTTCAGCATTAACAAAAAAATAAGATTTTTGGAGCTTCATAACTTGCATATCTCGGCCAAAATAAGTCCGATCTTTGAGTGGTATACCTTTTTAGACTCGTTAAGATCAGAATTATAGATTGCCATTTAAAAATGGCCATGCCAGCAAATTTAATTTTTTGCCAAAAATGACCATGATCCGACATCAAATACCCGAGTTATGAGCATTCAAAGATGACCATGTAATATTTTCAGCATTAACAAAAAAATAAGATTTTTGGAGCTTCATAACTTGCATATCTCGGCCAAAATAAGTCCGATCTTTGAGTGGTATACCTTTTTAGACTCGTTAAGATCAGAATTATAGATTGCCATTTAAAAATGGCCATGCCAGCAAATTTCATTTTTTGCCAAAAATGACCATGATCCGACATCAAATACCCGAGTTATGAGCATTCAAAGATGACCATGTAATATTTTCAGCATTAACAAAAAAATAAGATTTTTGGAGCTTCATAACTTGCATATCTCGGCCAAAATAAGTCCGATCTTTGAGTGGTATACCTTTTTAGACTCGTTAAGATCAGAATTATAGATTGCCATTTAAAAATGGCCATGCCAGCAAATTTCATTTTTTGCCAAAAATGACCATGATCCGACATCAAATACCCGAGTTATGAGCATTCAAAGATGACCATGTAATATTTTCAGCATTAACAAAAAAATAAGATTTTTGGAGCTTCATAACTTGCATATCTCGGCCAAAATAAGTCCGATCTTTGAGTGGTATACCTTTTTAGACTCGTTAAGATCAGAATTATAGATTGCCATTTAAAAATGGCCATGCCAGCAAATTTAATTTTTTGCCAAAAATGACCATGATCCGACATCAAATACCCGAGTTATGAGCATTCAAAGATGACCATGTAATATTTTCAGCATTAACAAAAAAATAAGATTTTTGGAGCTTCATAACTTGCATATCTCGGCCAAAATAAGTCCGATCTTTGAGTGGTATACCTTTTTAGACTCGTTAAGATCAGAATTATAGATTGCCATTTAAAAATGGCCATGCCAGCAAATTTAATTTTTTGCCAAAAATGACCATGATCCGACATCAAATACCCGAGTTATGAGCATTCAAAGATGACCATGTAATATTTTCAGCATTAACAAAAAAATAAGATTTTTGGAGCTTCATAACTTGCATATCTCGGCCAAAATAAGTCCGATCTTTGAGTGGTATACCTTTTTAGACTCGTTAAGATCAGAATTATAGATTGCCATTTAAAAATGGCCATGCCAGCAAATTTCATTTTTTGCCAAAAATGACCATGATCCGACATCAAATACCCGAGTTATGAGCATTCAAAGATGACCATGTAATATTTTCAGCATTAACAAAAAAATAAGATTTTTGGAGCTTCATAACTTGCATATCTCGGCCAAAATAAGTCCGATCTTTGAGTGGTATACCTTTTTAGACTCGTTAAGATCAGAATTATAGATTGCCATTTAAAAATGGCCATGCCAGCAAATTTCATTTTTTGCCAAAAATGA
Source organism: Drosophila maculinotata (assembly GCA_035045305.1). Taxonomy (NCBI): domain Eukaryota; kingdom Metazoa; phylum Arthropoda; class Insecta; order Diptera; family Drosophilidae; genus Drosophila; species Drosophila maculinotata. The sequence goes on along the minus strand of JAWNPD010000662.1, from coordinate 2,738 downwards.
CCATGATCCGACATCAAATACCCGAGTTATGAGCATTCAAAGATGACCATGTAATATTTTCAGCATTAACAAAAAAATAAGATTTTTGGAGCTTCATAACTTGCATATCTCGGCCAAAATAAGTCCGATCTTTGAGTGGTATACCTTTTTAGACTCGTTAAGATCAGAATTATAGATTGCCATTTAAAAATGGCCATGCCAGCAAATTTAATTTTTTGCCAAAAATGACCATGATCCGACATCAAATACCCGAGTTATGAGCATTCAAAGATGACCATGTAATATTTTCAGCATTAACAAAAAAATAAGATTTTTGGAGCTTCATAACTTGCATATCTCGGCCAAAATAAGTCCGATCTTTGAGTGGTATACCTTTTTAGACTCGTTAAGATCAGAATTATAGATTGCCATTTAAAAATGGCCATGCCAGCAAATTTCATTTTTTGCCAAAAATGACCATGATCCGACATCAAATACCCGAGTTATGAGCATTCAAAGATGACCATGTAATATTTTCAGCATTAACAAAAAAATAAGATTTTTGGAGCTTCATAACTTGCATATCTCGGCCAAAATAAGTCCGATCTTTGAGTGGTATACCTTTTTAGACTCGTTAAGATCAGAATTATAGATTGCCATTTAAAAATGGCCATGCCAGCAAATTTCATTTTTTGCCAAAAATGACCATGATCCGACATCAAATACCCGAGTTATGAGCATTCAAAGATGACCATGTAATATTTTCAGCATTAACAAAAAAATAAGATTTTTGGAGCTTCATAACTTGCATATCTCGGCCAAAATAAGTCCGATCTTTGAGTGGTATACCTTTTTAGACTCGTTAAGATCAGAATTATAGATTGCCATTTAAAAATGGCCATGCCAGCAAATTTAATTTTTTGCCAAAAATGACCATGATCCGACATCAAATACCCGAGTTATGAGCATTCAAAGATGACCATGTAATATTTTCAGCATTAACAAAAAAATAAGATTTTTGGAGCTTCATAACTTGCATATCTCGGCCAAAATAAGTCCGATCTTTGAGTGGTATACCTTTTTAGACTCGTTAAGATCAGAATTATAGATTGCCATTTAAAAATGGCCATGCCAGCAAATTTCATTTTTTGCCAAAAATGACCATGATCCGACATCAAATACCCGAGTTATGAGCATTCAAAGATGACCATGTAATATTTTCAGCATTAACAAAAAAATAAGATTTTTGGAGCTTCATAACTTGCATATCTCGGCCAAAATAAGTCCGATCTTTGAGTGGTATACCTTTTTAGACTCGTTAAGATCAGAATTATAGATTGCCATTTAAAAATGGCCATGCCAGCAAATTTCATTTTTTGCCAAAAATGACCATGATCCGACATCAAATACCCGAGTTATGAGCATTCAAAGATGACCATGTAATATTTTCAGCATTAACAAAAAAATAAGATTTTTGGAGCTTCATAACTTGCATATCTCGGCCAAAATAAGTCCGATCTTTGAGTGGTATACCTTTTTAGACTCGTTAAGATCAGAATTATAGATTGCCATTTAAAAATGGCCATGCCAGCAAATTTCATTTTTTGCCAAAAATGACCATGATCCGACATCAAATACCCGAGTTATGAGCATTCAAAGATGACCATGTAATATTTTCAGCATTAACAAAAAAATAAGATTTTTGGAGCTTCATAACTTGCATATCTCGGCCAAAATAAGTCCGATCTTTGAGTGGTATACCTTTTTAGACTCGTTAAGATCAGAATTATAGATTGCCATTTAAAAATGGCCATGCCAGCAAATTTAATTTTTTGCCAAAAATGACCATGATCCGACATCAAATACCCGAGTTATGAGCATTCAAAGATGACCATGTAATATTTTCAGCATTAACAAAAAAATAAGATTTTTGGAGCTTCATAACTTGCATATCTCGGCCAAAATAAGTCCGATCTTTGAGTGGTATACCTTTTTAGACTCGTTAAGATCAGAATTATAGATTGCCATTTAAAAATGGCCATGCCAGCAAATTTCATTTTTTGCCAAAAATGACCATGATCCGACATCAAATACCCGAGTTATGAGCATTCAAAGATGACCATGTAATATTTTCAGCATTAACAAAAAAATAAGATTTTTGGAGCTTCATAACTTGCATATCTCGGCCAAAATAAGTCCGATCTTTGAGTGGTATACCTTTTTAGACTCGTTAAGATCAGAATTATAGATTGCCATTTAAAAATGGCCATGCCAGCAAATTTCATTTTTTGCCAAAAATGACCATGATCCGACATCAAATACCCGAGTTATGAGCATTCAAAGATGACCATGTAATATTTTCAGCATTAACAAAAAAATAAGATTTTTGGAGCTTCATAACTTGCATATCTCGGCCAAAATAAGTCCGATCTTTGAGTGGTATACCTTTTTAGACTCGTTAAGATCAGAATTATAGATTGCCATTTAAAAATGGCCATGCCAGAAAATTTCATTTTTTGCCAAAAATGACCATGATCCGACATCAAATACCCGAGTTATGAGCATTCAAAGATGACCATGTAATATTTTCAGCATTAACAAAAAAATAAGATTTTTGGAGCTTCATAACTTGCATATCTCGGCCAAAATAAGTCCGATCTTTGAGTGGTATACCTTTTTAGACTCGTTAAGATCAGAATTATAGATTGCCATTTAAAAATGGCCAGCTTATTTAATTTTTTGCCAAAAATGACCATGAG
>JAWNPD010000660.1:0-28327 GCA_035045305.1 Drosophila maculinotata | reverse complement strand
TGAAGCTCCAAAAATCTTATTTTTTTGTTAATGCTGAAAATATTACATGGTTATCTTTGAATGCTCATAACTCGGGTATTTGATGTCGGATCATGGTCATTTTTGGCAAAAAATGAAATTTGCTGGCATGGCCATTTTTAAATGGCAATCTATAATTCTGATCTTAACGAGTCTAAAAAGGTATACCACTCAAAGATCGGACTTATTTTGGCCGAGATATGCAAGTTATGAAGCTCCAAAAATCTTATTTTTTTGTTAATGCTGAAAATATTACATGGTCATCTTTGAATGCTCATAACTCGGGTATTTGATGTCGGATCATGGTCATTTTTGGCAAAAAATGAAATTTGCTGGCATGGCCATTTTTAAATGGCAATCTATAATTCTGATCTTAACGAGTCTAAAAAGGTATACCACTCAAAGATCGGACTTATTTTGGCCGAGATATGCAAGTTATGAAGCTCCAAAAATCTTATTTTTTTGTTAATGCTGAAAATATTACATGGTCATCTTTGAATGCTCATAACTCGGGTATTTGATGTCGGATCATGGTCATTTTTGGCAAAAAATGAAATTTGCTGGCATGGCCATTTTTAAATGGCAATCTATAATTCTGATCTTAACGAGTCTAAAAAGGTATACCACTCAAAGATCGGACTTATTTTGGCCGAGATATGCAAGTTATGAAGCTCCAAAAATCTTATTTTTTTGTTAATGCTGAAAATATTACATGGTCATCTTTGAATGCTCATAACTCGGGTATTTGATGTCGGATCATGGTCATTTTTGGCAAAAAATGAAATTTGCTGGCATGGCCATTTTTAAATGGCAATCTATAATTCTGATCTTAACGAGTCTAAAAAGGTATACCACTCAAAGATCGGACTTATTTTGGCCGAGATATGCAAGTTATGAAGCTCCAAAAATCTTATTTTTTTGTTAATGCTGAAAATATTACATGGTCATCTTTGAATGCTCATAACTCGGGTATTTGATGTCGGATCATGGTCATTTTTGGCAAAAAATGAAATTTGCTGGCATGGCCATTTTTAAATGGCAATCTATAATTCTGATCTTAACGAGTCTAAAAAGGTATACCACTCAAAGATCGGACTTATTTTGGCCGAGATATGCAAGTTATGAAGCTCCAAAAATCTTATTTTTTTGTTAATGCTGAAAATATTACATGGTCATCTTTGAATGCTCATAACTCGGGTATTTGATGTCGGATCATGGTCATTTTTGGCAAAAAATGAAATTTGCTGGCATGGCCATTTTTAAATGGCAATCTATAATTCTGATCTTAACGAGTCTAAAAAGGTATACCACTCAAAGATCGGACTTATTTTGGCCGAGATATGCAAGTTATGAAGCTCCAAAAATCTTATTTTTTTGTTAATGCTGAAAATATTACATGGTCATCTTTGAATGCTCATAACTCGGGTATTTGATGTCGGATCATGGTCATTTTTGGCAAAAAATGAAATTTGCTGGCATGGCCATTTTTAAATGGCAATCTATAATTCTGATCTTAACGAGTCTAAAAAGGTATACCACTCAAAGATCGGACTTATTTTGGCCGAGATATGCAAGTTATGAAGCTCCAAAAATCTTATTTTTTTGTTAATGCTGAAAATATTACATGGTCATCTTTGAATGCTCATAACTCGGGTATTTGATGTCGGATCATGGTCATTTTTGGCAAAAAATGAAATTTGCTGGCATGGCCATTTTTAAATGGCAATCTATAATTCTGATCTTAACGAGTCTAAAAAGGTATACCACTCAAAGATCGGACTTATTTTGGCCGAGATATGCAAGTTATGAAGCTCCAAAAATCTTATTTTTTTGTTAATGCTGAAAATATTACATGGTCATCTTTGAATGCTCATAACTCGGGTATTTGATGTCGGATCATGGTCATTTTTGGCAAAAAATGAAATTTGCTGACATGGCCATTTTTAAATGGCAATCTATAATTCTGATCTTAACGAGTCTAAAAAGGTATACCACTCAAAGATCGGACTTATTTTGGCCGAGATATGCAAGTTATGAAGCTCCAAAAATCTTATTTTTTTGTTAATGCTGAAAATATTACATGGTCATCTTTGAATGCTCATAACTCGGGTATTTGATGTCGGATCATGGTCATTTTTGGCAAAAAATGAAATTTGCTCTCATGGCCATTTTTAAATGGCAATCTATAATTCTGATCTTAACGAGTCTAAAAAGGTATACCATTCAAAGATCGGACTTATTTTGGCCGAGATATGCAAGTTATGAAGCTCCAAAAATCTTATTTTTTTGTTAATGCTGAAAATATTACATGGTCATCTTTGAATGCTCATAACTCGGGTATTTGATGTCGGATCATGGTCATTTTTGGCAAAAAATGAAATTTGCTGGCATGGCCATTTTTAAATGGCAATCTATAATTCTGATCTTAACGAGTCTAAAAAGGTATACCACTCAAAGATCGGACTTATTTTGGCCGAGATATGCAAGTTATGAAGCTCCAAAAATCTTATTTTTTTGTTAATGCTGAAAATATTACATGGTCATCTTTGAATGCTCATAACTCGGGTATTTGATGTCGGATCATGGTCATTTTGGCAAAAAATGAAATTTGCTGGCATGGCCATTTTTAAATGGCAATCTATAATTCTGATCTTAACGAGTCTACAAAGGTATACCACTCAAAGATCGGACTTATTTTGGCCGAGATATGCAAGTTATGAAGCTCCAAAAATCTTATTTTTTTGTTAATGCTGAAAATATTACATGGTCATCTTTGAATGCTCATAACTCGGGTATTTGATGTCGGATCATGGTCATTTTTGGCAAAAAATGAAATTTGCTGGCATGGCCATTTTTAAATGGCAATCTATAATTCTGATCTTAACGAGTCTAAAAAGGTATACCACTCAAAGATCGGACTTATTTTGGCCGAGATATGCAAGTTATGAAGCTCCAAAAATCTTATTTTTTTGTTAATGCTGAAAATATTACATGGTCATCTTTGAATGCTCATAACTCGGGTATTTGATGTCGGATCATGGTCATTTTTGGCAAAAAATGAAATTTGCTGGCATGGCCATTTTTAAATGGCAATCTATAATTCTGATCTTAACGAGTCTAAAAAGGTATACCACTCAAAGATCGGACTTATTTTGGCCGAGATATGCAAGTTATGAAGCTCCAAAAATCTTATTTTTTTGTTAATGCTGAAAATATTACATGGTCATCTTTGAATGCTCATAACTCGGGTATTTGATGTCGGATCATGGTCATTTTTGGCAAAAAATGAAATTTGCTGGCATGGCCATTTTTAAATGGCAATGTATAATTCTGATCTTAACGAGTCTAAAAAGGTATACCACTCAAAGATCGGACTTATTTTGGCCGAGATATGCAAGTTATGAAGCTCCAAAAATCTTATTTTTTTGTTAATGCTGAAAATATTACATGGTCATCTTTGAATGCTCATAACTCGGGTATTTGATGTCGGATCATGGTCATTTTTGGCAAAAAATAAAATTTGCTGGCATGGCCATTTTTAAATGGCAATCTATAATTCTGATCTTAACGAGTCTAAAAAGGTATACCACTCAAAGATCGGACTTATTTTGGCCGAGATATGCAAGTTATGAAGCTCCAAAAATCTTATTTTTTTGTTAATGCTGAAAATATTACATGGTCATCTTTGAATGCTCATAACTCGGGTATTTGATGTCGGATCATGGTCATTTTTGGCAAAAAATGAAATTTGCTGACATGGCCATTTTTAAATGGCAATCTATAATTCTGATCTTAACGAGTCTAAAAAGGTATACCACTCAAAGATCGGACTTATTTTGGCCGAGATATGCAAGTTATGAAGCTCCAAAAATCTTATTTTTTTGTTAATGCTGAAAATATTACATGGTCATCTTTGAATGCTCATAACTCGGGTATTTGATGTCGGATCATGGTCATTTTTGGCAAAAAATGAAATTTGCTGGCATGGCCATTTTTAAATGGCAATCTATAATTCTGATCTTAACGAGTCTAAAAAGGTATACCACTCAAAGATCGGACTTATTTTGGCCGAGATATGCAAGTTATGAAGCTCCAAAAATCTTATTTTTTTGTTAATGCTGAAAATATTACATGGTCATCTTTGAATGCTCATAACTCGGGTATTTGATGTCGGATCATGGTCATTTTTGGCAAAAAATGAAATTTGCTGGCATGGCCATTTTTAAATGGCAATCTATAATTCTGATCTTAACGAGTCTAAAAAGGTATACCACTCAAAGATCGGACTTATTTTGGCCGAGATATGCAAGTTATGAAGCTCCAAAAATCTTATTTTTTTGTTAATGCTGAAAATATTACATGGTCATCTTTGAATGCTCATAACTCGGGTATTTGATGTCGGATCATGGTCATTTTTGGCAAAAAATGAAATTTGCTGGCATGGCCATTTTTAAATGGCAATCTATAATTCTGATCTTAACGAGTCTAAAAAGGTATACCACTCAAAGATCGGACTTATTTTGGCCGAGATATGCAAGTTATGAAGCTCCAAAAATCTTATTTTTTTGTTAATGCTGAAAATATTACATGGTCATCTTTGAATGCTCATAACTCGGGTATTTGATGTCGGATCATGGTCATTTTTGGCAAAAAATGAAATTTGCTGGCATGGCCATTTTTAAATGGCAATCTATAATTCTGATCTTAACGAGTCTAAAAAGGTATACCACTCAAAGATCGGACTTATTTTGGCCGAGATATGCAAGTTATGAAGCTCCAAAAATCTTATTTTTTTGTTAATGCTGAAAATATTACATGGTCATCTTTGAATGCTCATAACTCGGGTATTTGATGTCGGATCATGGTCATTTTTGGCAAAAAATGAAATTTGCTGGCATGGCCATTTTTAAATGGCAATCTATAATTCTGATCTTAACGAGTCTAAAAAGGTATACCACTCAAAGATCGGACTTATTTTGGCCGAGATATGCAAGTTATGAAGCTCCAAAAATCTTATTTTTTTGTTAATGCTGAAAATATTACATGGTCATCTTTGAATGCTCATAACTCGGGTATTTGATGTCGGATCATGGTCATTTTTGGCAAAAAATGAAATTTGCTGGCATGGATTAAACAAACACTATTCAATTTAGAATACATGTCATCTTTGAATGTCATACTCGGTATTTGATGTCGGATCATGGTCATTTTTGGCAAAAAATGAAATTTGCTGGAATGGCCATTTTTAAATGGCAATCTATAATTCTGATCTTAACGAGTCTAAAAAGGTATACCACTCAAAGATCGGACTTATTTTGGCCGAGATATGCAAGTTATGAAGCTCCAAAAATCTTATTTTTTTGTTAATGCTGAAAATATTACATGGTCATCTTTGAATGCTCATAACTCGGGTATTTGATGTCGGATCATGGTCATTTTTGGCAAAAAATGAAATTTGCTGGCATGGCCATTTTTAAATGGCAATCTATAATTCTGATCTTAACGAGTCTAAAAAGGTATACCACTCAAAGATCGGACTTATTTTGGCCGAGATATGCAAGTTATGAAGCTCCAAAAATCTTATTTTTTTGTTAATGCTGAAAATATTACATGGTCATCTTTGAATGCTCATAACTCGGGTATTTGATGTCGGATCATGGTCATTTTTGGCAAAAAATGAAATTTGCTGGCATGGCCATTTTTAAATGGCAATCTATAATTCTGATCTTAACGAGTCTAAAAAGGTATACCACTCAAAGATCGGACTTATTTTGGCCGAGATATGCAAGTTATGAAGCTCCAAAAATCTTATTTTTTTGTTAATGCTGAAAATATTACATGGTCATCTTTGAATGCTCATAACTCGGGTATTTGATGTCGGATCATGGTCATTTTTGGCAAAAAATGAAATTTGCTGGCATGGCCATTTTTAAATGGCAATCTATAATTCTGATCTTAACGAGTCTAAAAAGGTATACCACTCAAAGATCGGACTTATTTTGGCCGAGATATGCAAGTTATGAAGCTCCAAAAATCTTATTTTTTTGTTAATGCTGAAAATATTACATGGTCATCTTTGAATGCTCATAACTCGGGTATTTGATGTCGGATCATGGTCATTTTTGGCAAAAAATGAAATTTGCTGGCATGGCCATTTTTAAATGGCAATCTATAATTCTGATCTTAACGAGTCTAAAAAGGTATACCACTCAAAGATCGGACTTATTTTGGCCGAGATATGCAAGTTATGAAGCTCCAAAAATCTTATTTTTTTGTTAATGCTGAAAATATTACATGGTCATCTTTGAATGCTCATAACTCGGGTATTTGATGTCGGATCGTGGAAATTTAAACCGTTTTAGACTCGTATAAGTGTACATAATAAAATGTAATTCAAGCTTTTGATTTCAGAACTTACCCATTTATACAGAAATAGTGATAATACCCCTTGTCATTTTTGGCAAAAAATGAAATTTGCTGGCATGGCCATTTTTAAATGGCAATCTATAATTCTGATCTTAACGAGTCTAAAAAGGTATACCACTCAAAGATCGGACTTATTTTGGCCGAGATATGCAAGTTATGAAGCTCCAAAAATCTTATTTTTTTGTTAATGCTGAAAATATTACATGGTCATCTTTGAATGCTCATAACTCGGGTATTTGATGTCGGATCATGGTCATTTTTGGCAAAAAATGAAATTTGCTGGCATGGCCATTTTTAAATGGCAATCTATAATTCTGATCTTAACGAGTCTAAAAAGGTATACCACTCAAAGATCGGACTTATTTTGGCCGAGATATGCAAGTTATGAAGCTCCAAAAATCTTATTTTTTTGTTAATGCTGAAAATATTACATGGTCATCTTTGAATGCTCATAACTCGGGTATTTGATGTCGGATCATGGTCATTTTTGGCAAAAAATGAAATTTGCTGGCATGGTAAAGCATGGTCATCTTTGAATGCTCATAACTCGGTATTTGATGTCGTATCGTGGAAATTTAAACCGTTTTAGACTCGTGAAGTGTACATAATAAAATGTAATTTCAAGTTTTTGATTTCAGAACTTACCCATTTTTAGCAGAAATAGTGATGTTACCCCTGGTCATTTTTGGCAAAAAATGAAATTTGCTGGCATGGCCATTTTTAAATGGCAATCTATAATTCTGATCTTAACGAGTCTAAAAAGGTATACCACTCAAAGATCGGACTTATTTTGGCCGAGATATGCAAGTTATGAAGCTCCAAAAATCTTATTTTTTTGTTAATGCTGAAAATATTACATGGTCATCTTTGAATGCTCATAACTCGGGTATTTGATGTCGGATCATGGTCATTTTTGGCAAAAAATGAAATTTGCTGGCATGGCCATTTTTAAATGGCAATCTATAATTCTGATCTTAACGAGTCTAAAAAGGTATACCACTCAAAGATCGGACTTATTTTGGCCGAGATATGCAAGTTATGAAGCTCCAAAAATCTTATTTTTTTGTTAATGCTGAAAATATTACATGGTCATCTTTGAATGCTCATAACTCGGGTATTTGATGTCGGATCATGGTCATTTTTGGCAAAAAATGAAATTTGCTGGCATGGCCATTTTTAAATGGCAATCTATAATTCTGATCTTAACGAGTCTAAAAAGGTATACCACTCAAAGATCGGACTTATTTTGGCCGAGATATGCAAGTTATGAAGCTCCAAAAATCTTATTTTTTTGTTAATGCTGAAAATATTACATGGTCATCTTTGAATGCTCATAACTCGGGTATTTGATGTCGGATCATGGTCATTTTTGGCAAAAAATGAAATTTGCTGGCATGGCCATTTTTAAATGGCAATCTATAATTCTGATCTTAACGAGTCTAAAAAGGTATACCACTCAAAGATCGGACTTATTTTGGCCGAGATATGCAAGTTATGAAGCTCCAAAAATCTTATTTTTTTGTTAATGCTGAAAATATTACATGGTCATCTTTGAATGCTCATAACTCGGGTATTTGATGTCGGATCATGGAAATTTACCGTTTTGCTCGTAGTGTACATAATAAAATGTAATTTCAGTTTTGATTTCAGAACTACCCATTTTAGCAGAAATAGTGATGTACCCCTTGTCATTTTTGGCAAAAAATTAAATTTGCTGGCATGGCCATTTTTAAATGGCAATCTATAATTCTGATCTTAACGAGTCTAAAAAGGTATACCACTCAAAGATCGGACTTATTTTGGCCGAGATATGCAAGTTATGAAGCTCCAAAAATCTTATTTTTTTGTTAATGCTGAAAATATTACATGGTCATCTTTGAATGCTCATAACTCGGGTATTTGATGTCGGATCATGGTCATTTTTGGCAAAAAATGAAATTTGCTGGCATGGCCATTTTTAAATGGCAATCTATAATTCTGATCTTAACGAGTCTAAAAAGGTATACCACTCAAAGATCGGACTTATTTTGGCCGAGATATGCAAGTTATGAAGCTCCAAAAATCTTATTTTTTTGTTAATGCTGAAAATATTACATGGTCATCTTTGAATGCTCATAACTCGGGTATTTGATGTCGGATCATGGTCATTTTTGGCAAAAAATTAAATTTGCTGGCATGGCCATTTTTAAATGGCAATCTATAATTCTGATCTTAACGAGTCTAAAAAGGTATACCACTCAAAGATCGGACTTATTTTGGCCGAGATATGCAAGTTATGAAGCTCCAAAAATCTTATTTTTTTGTTAATGCTGAAAATATAACATGGTCATCTTTGAATGCTCATAACTCGGGTATTTGATGTCGGATCATGGTCATTTTTGGCAAAAAATGAAATTTGCTGGCATGGTTTAAAGCATGGTCATCTTTGAATGCTCATAACTCGTTTATTTGATGTCGTATCGTGGAAATTGAAACCGTTTTAGACTCGTGCAAGTGTACGTAATAAAATGTAATTTCAAGTTTTTGATTTCAGAACTAACCCATTTTTAGCAGAAATAGTGATGTTACCCCTGGTCATTTTTGGCAAAAAATGAAATTAGCTGGCATGGCCATTTTTAAATTGCAATCTATAATTCTGATCTTAACGAGTCTTAAAAGGTATACCACTCAAAGATCGGATTTTTTTTTGCCGAGATTTGCAAGTTATGAAGCTCCAAAAATCTTATTTTTTTCGTTAATGCTGAAAATATTACATGGTCATCTTTGAATGCTCATAACTCGGGTATTTGATGTCGGATCATGGTCATTTTTGGCAAAAAATGAAATTTGCTGGCATGGCCATTTTTAAATGGCAATCTATAATTCTGATCTAAACGAGTCTAAAAAGGTATACCACTCAAAGATCGGACTTATTTTGGCCGAGATATGCAAGTTATGAAGCTACAAAAATCTTATTTTTTTGTTAATGCTGAAAATATTACATGGTCATCTTTGAATGCTCATAACTCGGGTATTTGATGTCGGATCATGGTCATTTTTGGCAAAAAATGAAATTTGCTGGCATGGCCATTTTTAAATGGCAATCTATAATTCTGATCTTAACGAGTCTAAAAAGGTATACCACTCAAAGATCGGACTTATTTTGGCCGAGATATGCAAGTTATGAAGCTCCAAAAATCTTATTTTTTTGTTAATGCTGAAAATATTACATGGTCATCTTTGAATGCTCATAACTCGGGTATTTGATGTCGGATCATGGTCATTTTTGGCAAAAAATGAAATTTGCTGGCATGGCCATTTTTAAATGGCAATCTATAATTCTGATCTTAACGAGTATAAAAAGGTATACCACTCAAAGATCGGACTTATTTTGGCCGAGATATGCAAGTTATGAAGCTCCAAAAATCTTATTTTTTTGTTAATGCTGAAAATATTACATGGTCATCTTTGAATGCTCATAACTCGGGTATTTGATGTCAAATCATGGTCATTTTTGGCAAAAAATGAAATTTGCTGGCAGGGCCATTTTTAAATGGCAATCTATATTTCTGATCTTAACGAGTTTAAAAAGGTATACCACTCAAAGATCGGACTTATTTTGGCCGAGATATGCAAGTTTAAAGCATGGTCATCTTTGAATGCTCATAACTCGGGTATTTGATGTCGGATCGTGGAAATTTAAACGGTTTTAGACTCGTGGAAGTGTACATAATAAAATGTTATTTCAAGTTTTTGATTTCAGAACTGACCCATTTTTAGCAGAAATAGTTATGTTACCCCTTGTCATTTTTGGCAAAAAATGAAATTAGCTGGCATGGCCATTTTTAAATGGCAATCTTTAATTCTGATCTTAACGAGTCTAAAAAGGTATACCACTCAAAGATCGGACTTATTTTGGCTGAGATATGCAAGTTATGAAGCTCCAAAAATCGAATTTTTTGGTTAATGCTGAAAATATTACATGGTGATTTTTGGCAAAAAATGAAATTTGCTGGCATGGCCATTTTTAAATGGCAATCTATAATTCTGATCTTAACGAGTCTAAAAAGGTATACCACTCAAAGATCGGACTTATTTTGTCCGAGATATGCAAGTTATGAAGCTCCAAAAATCTTATTTTTTTGTTAATGCTGAAAATATTACATGCTCATCTTTGAATGCTCATAACTCGGGTATTTGATGTCGGATCATGGTCATTTAGGCAAAAAATGAAATTTGCTGGCATGGCCATTTTTAAATGGCAATCTATAATTCTGATCTTAACGAGTCTAAAAAGGTATACCACTCAAAGATCGGACTTACGTTGGCCGAGATATGCAAGTTATGAAGCTCCAAAAATCTTATTTTTTTGTTAATGCTGAAAATATATTTTTGGTAATGCTGAAAATATTACATGGTCATTTTTGAATGCTCATAACTCGAGTATTTGATGTCGGATCATGGTCATGTTTGGCAAAAAATGAAATTTGCTGGCATGGCCATTTCTAAATGGCAATCTATAATTCTGATCTTAACGAGTCTAAAAAGGTATACCACTCAAAGATCGGACTTACGTTGGCCGAGATATGCAAGTTATGAAGCTCCAAAAATCTTATTTTTTTGTTAATGCTGAAAATATATTTTTGGTAATGCTGAAAATATTACATGGTCATTTTTGAATGCTCATAACTCGAGTATTTGATGTCGGATCATGGTCATGTTTGGCAAAAAATGAAATTTGCTGGCATGGCCATTTTTAAATGGCAATCTATAATTCTGATCTTAACGAGTCTAAAAAGGTATACCACTCAAAGATCGGACTTATTTTGGCCGAGATATGCAAGTTATGAAGCTCAAAAAATCTAATTTTTTTGTTAATGCTGAAAATATTACATGGTCATCTTTGAATGCTCATAACTCGGGTATTTGATGTCGGATCATGGTCATTTATGGCAAAAAATTAAATTTGCTGGCATGGCCATTTCTAAATGGCAATCTATAATTCTGATCTTAACGAGTCTAAAAAGGTATACCACTCAAAGATCGGACTTATTTTGTCCGAGATATGCAAGTTATGAAGCTCCAAAAATCTTATTTTTTTGTTAATGCTGAAAATATTACATGGTCATCTTTGAATGCTCATAACTCGGGTATTTGATGTCGGATCATGGTCATTTTTGGCAAAAAATGAAATATGCTGGCATGGCCATTTTTAAATGGCAATCTATAATTCTGATCTTAACGAGTCTAAAAAGGTATACCACTCAAAGATCGGACTTATTTTGGCCGAGATATGCAAGTTATGAAGCTCAAAAAATCTAATTTTTTTGTTAATGCTGAAAATATTACATGGTCATCTTTGAATGCTCATAACTCGGGTATTTGATGTCGGATCATGGTCATTTTTGGCAATAAATTAAATTAGCTGACATGGCCATTTTTAAATGGCAATCTTTAATTCTGATCTTAACGAGTCTAAAAAGGTATACCACTCAAAGATCGGACTTATTTTGGCCGAGATATGCAAGTTATGAAGCTCCAAAAATCTTATTTTTTTGTTAATGCTGAAAATATTACATGGTCATTTTTGAATGCTCATAACTCGGGTATTTGATGTCGGATCATGGTCATTTTTGGCAAAAAATGAAATTTGCTGGCATGGCCATTTTTAAATGGCAATCTATAATTCTGATCTTAACGAGTCTAAAAAGGTATACCACTCAAAGATCGGACTTATTTTGGCCGAGATATGCAAGTTATGAAGCTCCAAAAATCTTATTTTTTTGTTAATGCTGAAAATATTACATGGTCATCTTTGAATGCTCATAACTCGGGTATTTGATGTCGGATCATGGTCATTTTTGGCAAAAAATGAAATTTGCTGGCATGGCCATTTTTAAATGGCAATCTATAATTCTGATCTTAACGAGTCTAAAAAGGTATACCACTCAAAGATCGGACTTATTTTGGCCGAGATATGCAAGTTATGAAGCTCCAAAAATCTTATTTTTTTGTTAATGCTGAAAATATTACATGGTCATCTTTGAATGCTCATAACTCGGGTATTTGATGTCGGATCATGGTCATTTTTGGCAAAAAATGAAATTTGCTGGCATGGCCATTTTTAAATGGCAATCTATAATTCTGATCTTAACGAGTCTAAAAAGGTATACCACTCAAAGATCGGACTTATTTTGGCCGAGATATGCAAGTTATGAAGCTCCAAAAATCTTATTTTTTTGTTAATGCTGAAAATATTACATGGTCATCTTTGAATGCTCATAACTCGGGTATTTGATGTCGGATCATGGTCATTTTTGGCAAAAAATGAAATTTGCTGGCATGGCCATTTTTAAATGGCAATCTATAATTCTGATCTTAACGAGTCTAAAAAGGTATACCACTCAAAGATCGGACTTATTTTGGCCGAGATATGCAAGTTATGAAGCTCCAAAAATCTTATTTTTTTGTTAATGCTGAAAATATTACATGGTCATCTTTGAATGCTCATAACTCGGGTATTTGATGTCGGATCATGGTCATTTTTGGCAAAAAATTAAATTTGCTGGCATGGCCATTTTTAAATGGCAATCTATAATTCTGATCTTAACGAGTCTAAAAAGGTATACCACTCAAAGATCGGACTTATTTTGGCCGAGATATGCAAGTTATGAAGCTCCAAAAATCTTATTTTTTTGTTAATGCTGAAAATATTACATGGTCATCTTTGAATGCTCATAACTCGGGTATTTGATGTCGGATCATGGTCATTTTTGGCAAAAAATGAAATTTGCTGGCATGGCCATTTTTAAATGGCAATCTATAATTCTGATCTTAACGAGTCTAAAAAGGTATACCACTCAAAGATCGGACTTATTTTGGCCGAGATATGCAAGTTATGAAGCTCCAAAAATCTTATTTTTTTGTTAATGCTGAAAATATTACATGGTCATCTTTGAATGCTCATAACTCGGGTATTTGATGTCGGATCATGGTCATTTTTGGCAAAAAATGAAATTTGCTGGCATGGCCATTTTTAAATGGCAATCTATAATTCTGATCTTAACGAGTCTAAAAAGGTATACCACTCAAAGATCGGACTTATTTTGGCCGAGATATGCAAGTTATGAAGCTCCAAAAATCTTATTTTTTTGTTAATGCTGAAAATATTACATGGTCATCTTTGAATGCTCATAACTCGGGTATTTGATGTCGGATCATGGTCATTTTTGGCAAAAAATGAAATTTGCTGGCATGGCCATTTTTAAATGGCAATCTATAATTCTGATCTTAACGAGTCTAAAAAGGTATACCACTCAAAGATCGGACTTATTTTGGCCGAGATATGCAAGTTATGAAGCTCCAAAAATCTTATTTTTTTGTTAATGCTGAAAATATTACATGGTCATCTTTGAATGCTCATAACTCGGGTATTTGATGTCGGATCATGGTCATTTTTGGCAAAAAATGAAATTTGCTGGCATGGCCATTTTTAAATGGCAATCTATAATTCTGATCTTAACGAGTCTAAAAAGGTATACCACTCAAAGATCGGACTTATTTTGGCCGAGATATGCAAGTTATGAAGCTCCAAAAATCTTATTTTTTTGTTAATGCTGAAAATATTACATG
Organism: Drosophila maculinotata; assembly: GCA_035045305.1. NCBI lineage: Eukaryota > Metazoa > Arthropoda > Insecta > Diptera > Drosophilidae > Drosophila > Drosophila maculinotata. The sequence goes on along the minus strand of JAWNPD010000660.1, from coordinate 14,272 downwards.
GTCATCTTTGAATGCTCATAACTCGGGTATTTGATGTCGGATCATGGTCATTTTTGGCAAAAAATGAAATTTGCTGGCATGGCCATTTTTAAATGGCAATCTATAATTCTGATCTTAACGAGTCTAAAAAGGTATACCACTCAAAGATCGGACTTATTTTGGCCGAGATATGCAAGTTATGAAGCTCCAAAAATCTTATTTTTTTGTTAATGCTGAAAATATTACATGGTCATCTTTGAATGCTCATAACTCGGGTATTTGATGTCGGATCATGGTCATTTTTGGCAAAAAATTAAATTTGCTGGCATGGCCATTTTTAAATGGCAATCTATAATTCTGATCTTAACGAGTCTAAAAAGGTATACCACTCAAAGATCGGACTTATTTTGGCCGAGATATGCAAGTTATGAAGCTCCAAAAATCTTATTTTTTTGTTAATGCTGAAAATATTACATGGTCATCTTTGAATGCTCATAACTCGGGTATTTGATGTCGGATCATGGTCATTTTTGGCAAAAAATGAAATTTGCTGGCATGGCCATTTTTAAATGGCAATCTATAATTCTGATCTTAACGAGTCTAAAAAGGTATACCACTCAAAGATCGGACTTATTTTGGCCGAGATATGCAAGTTATGAAGCTCCAAAAATCTTATTTTTTTGTTAATGCTGAAAATATTACATGGTCATCTTTGAATGCTCATAACTCGGGTATTTGATGTCGGATCATGGTCATTTTTGGCAAAAAATGAAATTTGCTGGCATGGCCATTTTTAAATGGCAATCTATAATTCTGATCTTAACGAGTCTAAAAAGGTATACCACTCAAAGATCGGACTTATTTTGGCCGAGATATGCAAGTTATGAAGCTCCAAAAATCTTATTTTTTTGTTAATGCTGAAAATATTACATGGTCATCTTTGAATGCTCATAACTCGGGTATTTGATGTCGGATCATGGTCATTTTTGGCAAAAAATGAAATTTGCTGGCATGGCCATTTTTAAATGGCAATCTATAATTCTGATCTTAACGAGTCTAAAAAGGTATACCACTCAAAGATCGGACTTATTTTGGCCGAGATATGCAAGTTATGAAGCTCCAAAAATCTTATTTTTTTGTTAATGCTGAAAATATTACATGGTCATCTTTGAATGCTCATAACTCGGGTATTTGATGTCGGATCATGGTCATTTTTGGCAAAAAATGAAATTTGCTGGCATGGCCATTTTTAAATGGCAATCTATAATTCTGATCTTAACGAGTCTAAAAAGGTATACCACTCAAAGATCGGACTTATTTTGGCCGAGATATGCAAGTTATGAAGCTCCAAAAATCTTATTTTTTTGTTAATGCTGAAAATATTACATGGTCATCTTTGAATGCTCATAACTCGGGTATTTGATGTCGGATCATGGTCATTTTTGGCAAAAAATGAAATTTGCTGGCATGGCCATTTTTAAATGGCAATCTATAATTCTGATCTTAACGAGTCTAAAAAGGTATACCACTCAAAGATCGGACTTATTTTGGCCGAGATATGCAAGTTATGAAGCTCCAAAAATCTTATTTTTTTGTTAATGCTGAAAATATTACATGGTCATCTTTGAATGCTCATAACTCGGGTATTTGATGTCGGATCATGGTCATTTTTGGCAAAAAATGAAATTTGCTGGCATGGCCATTTTTAAATGGCAATCTATAATTCTGATCTTAACGAGTCTAAAAAGGTATACCACTCAAAGATCGGACTTATTTTGGCCGAGATATGCAAGTTATGAAGCTCCAAAAATCTTATTTTTTTGTTAATGCTGAAAATATTACATGGTCATCTTTGAATGCTCATAACTCGGGTATTTGATGTCGGATCATGGTCATTTTTGGCAAAAAATGAAATTTGCTGGCATGGCCATTTTTAAATGGCAATCTATAATTCTGATCTTAACGAGTCTAAAAAGGTATACCACTCAAAGATCGGACTTATTTTGGCCGAGATATGCAAGTTATGAAGCTCCAAAAATCTTATTTTTTTGTTAATGCTGAAAATATTACATGGTCATCTTTGAATGCTCATAACTCGGGTATTTGATGTCGGATCATGGTCATTTTTGGCAAAAAATGAAATTTGCTGGCATGGCCATTTTTAAATGGCAATCTATAATTCTGATCTTAACGAGTCTAAAAAGGTATACCACTCAAAGATCGGACTTATTTTGGCCGAGATATGCAAGTTATGAAGCTCCAAAAATCTTATTTTTTTGTTAATGCTGAAAATATTACATGGTCATCTTTGAATGCTCATAACTCGGGTATTTGATGTCGGATCATGGTCATTTTTGGCAAAAAATGAAATTTGCTGGCATGGCCATTTTTAAATGGCAATCTATAATTCTGATCTTAACGAGTCTAAAAAGGTATACCACTCAAAGATCGGACTTATTTTGGCCGAGATATGCAAGTTATGAAGCTCCAAAAATCTAATTTTTTTGTTAATGCTGAAAATATTACATGGTCATCTTTGAATGCTCATAACTCGGGTATTTGATGTCGGATCATGGTCATTTTTGGCAAAAAATTAAATTTGCTGCCATGGCCATTTTTAAATGGCAATCTATAATTCTGATCTTAACGAGTCTAAAAAGGTATACCACTCAAAGATCGGACTTATTTTGGGCGAGATATGCAAGTTATGAAGCTCCAAAAATCTTATTTTTTTGTAAATGCTGAAAATATTACATGGTCATCTTTGAATGCTCATAACTCGGGTATTTGATGTCGGATCATGGTCATTTTTGGCAAAAAATTAAATTTGATGGCATGGCCATTTTTAAATGTCAATCTATAATTCTGATCTTAACGAGTCTAAAAAGGTATACCGCTCAAAGATCGGACTTATTTTGGCCGAGATATGCAAGTTATGAAGCTCCAAAAATCTTATTTTTTTGTTAATGCTGAAAATATTACATGGTCATCTTTGAATGCTCATAACTCCGTTATTTGATGTCGGATCATGGTCATTTTTGGCAAAAAATTAAATTTGCTGGCATGGCCATTTTAAAATGGCAATCTATAATTCTGATCTTAACGAGTCTAAAAAGGTATACCACTCAAAGATCGGACTTATTTTGGCCGAGATATGCAAGTTATGAAGCTCCGAAAATCGTATTTTTTTGTTAATGCTGAAAATATTACATGGTTATCTTTGAATGCTCATAACTCAGGTATTTGATTTCGTATCATGGTCATTTTTGGCAAAAAATGAAATTTGCTGGCATGGCCATTTTTAAATGGCAATCTATAATTCTGATCTTAACGAGTCTAAAAAGGTATACCACTCAAAGATCGGACTTATTTTGGCCGAGATATGCAAGTTATGAAGCTCCAAAAATCGTATTTTTTTGTTAATGCTGAAAATATTACATGGTCATTTTTGAATGCTCATAACTCGGGTATTTGATGTCGGATCGTGGTCATTTTTGGCAAAAAATGAAATAAGCTGGCATGGCCATTTTTAAATGGCAATCTATAATTCTGATCTTAACGAGTCTAAAAAGGTATACCACTCAAAGATCGGACTTATTTTGGCCGAGATATGCAAGTTATGAAGCTCCAAAAATCTTATTTTTTTGTTAATGCTGAAAATATTACATGGTCATCTTTGAATGCTCATAACTCGGGTATTTGATGTCGGATCATGGTCATTTTTGGCAAAAAATTAAATTTGCTGGCATGGCCATTTTTAAATGGCAATCTATAATTCTGATCTTAACGAGTCTAAAAAGGTATACCACTCAAAGATCGGACTTATTTTGGCCGAGATATGCAAGTTATGAAGCTCCAAAAATCTTATTTTTTTGTTAATGCTGAAAATATTACATGGTCATCTTTGAATGCTCATAACTCGGGTATTTGATGTCGGATCATGGTCATTTTTGGCAAAAAATTAAATTTGCTGGCATGGCCATTTTTAAATGGCAATCTATAATTCTGATCTTAACGAGTCTAAAAAGGTATACCACTCAAAGATCGGACTTATTTTGGCCGAGATATGCAAGTTATGAAGCTCCAAAAATCTTATTTTTTTGTTAATGCTGAAAATATTACATGGTCATCTTTGAATGCTCATAACTCGGGTATTTGATGTCGGATCGTGGTCATTTTTGGCAAAAAATGAAATTTGCTGGCATGGCCATTTTTAAATGGCAATCTATAATTCTGATCTTAACGAGTCTAAAAAGGTATACCACTCAAAGATCGGACTTATTTTGGCCGAGATATGCAAGTTATGAAGCTCCAAAAATCTTATTTTTTTGTTAATGCTGAAAATATTACATGGTCATTTTTGAATGCTCATAACTCGGGTATTTGATGTCGGATCATGGTCATTTTTGGCAAAAAATTAAATAAGCTGGCATGGCCATTTTTAAATGGCAATCTATAATTCTGATCTTAACGAGTCTAAAAAGGTATACCACTCAAAGATCGGACTTATTTTGGCCGAGATATGCAAGTTATGAAGCTCCAAAAATCTTATTTTTTTGTTAATGCTGAAAATATTACATGGTCATCTTTGAATGCTCATAACTCGGGTATTTGATGTCGGATCATGGTCATTTTTGGCAAAAAATGAAATTTGCTGGCATGGCCATTTTTAAATGGCAATCTATAATTCTGATCTTAACGAGTCTAAAAAGGTATACCACTCAAAGATCGGACTTATTTTGGCCGAGATATGCAAGTTATGAAGCTCCAAAAATCTTATTTTTTTGTTAATGCTGAAAATATTACATGGTCATCTTTGAATGCTCATAACTCGGGTATTTGATGTCGGACTATGGTCATTTTTGGCAAAAAATGAAATTTGCTGGCATGGCCATTTTTAAATGGCAATCTATAGTTCTGATCTTAACGAGTCTAAAAAGGTATACCACTCAAAGATCGGACTTATTTTGGCCGAGATATGCAAGTTATGAAGCTCCAAAAATCATATTTTTTTGTTAATGCTGAAAATATAACATGGTCATTTTTGAATGCTCATAACTCGGGTATTTGATGTCGGATCATGGTCATTTTTGGCAAAAAATGAAATTTGCTGGCATAGCCATTTTTAAATGGCAATCTATAATTCTGATCTTAACGAGTCTAAAAAGGTATACCACTCAAAGATCGGACTTATTTTGGCCGAGATATGCAAGTTATGAAGCTCCAAAAATCTTATTTTTTTGTTAATGCTGAAAATATTACATGGTCATCTTTGAATGCTCATAACTCGGGTATTTGATGTCGGATCATGGTCATTTTTGCCAAAAAATGAAATCAGCTGGCATGGCCATTTTTAAATGGCAATCTATAACTCGGATCTTAACGAGTCTAAAAAGGTATACCATTCAAAGATCGGACTTATTTTGGCCGAGATATGCAAGTTATGAAGCTCCAAAAATCTTATTTTTTTGTTAATGCTGAAAATATTACATGGTCATCTTTGAATGCTCATAACTCGGGTATTTGATGTCGGATCATGGTCATTTTTGGCAAAAAATGAAATTTGCTGGCATGGCCATTTTTAAATGGCAATCTATAATTCTGATCTTAACGAGTCTAAAAAGGTATACCACTCAAAGATCGGATTTAATTTTGGCCGAGATATGCAAGTTATGAAGCTCCAAAAATCTTATTTTTTTGTTAATGCTGAAAATATTACATGGTCATCTTTTGAATGCTCATAACTCGGGTATTTGATGTCGGATCATGGTCATTTTTGGCAAAAAATGAAATTTGCTGGCATGGCCATTTTTAAATGGCAATCTATAATTCTGATCTTAACGAGTCTAAAAAGGTATACCACTCAAAGATCGGACTTATTTTGGCCGAGATATGCAAGTTATGAAGCTCCAAAAATCTTATTTTTTTGTTAATGCTGAAAATATTACATGGTCATTTTTGAATGCTCATAACTCGGGTATTTGATGTCGGATCATGGTCATTTTTGGCAAAAAATGAAATTTTCTGGCATGGCCATTTTTAAATGGCAATCTATAATTCTGATCTTAACGAGTCTAAAAAGGTATACCACTCAAAGATCGGACTTATTTTGGCCGAGATATGCAAGTTATGAAGCTCCAAAAATCTTATTTTTTTGTTAATGCTGAAAATATTACATGGTCATTTTTGAATGCTCATAACTCGGGTATTTGATGTCGGATCATGGTCATTTTTGGCAAAAAATGAAATTTGCTGGCATGGCCATTTTTAAATGGCAATCTATAATTCTGATCTTAACGAGTCTAAAAAGGTATACCACTCAAAGATCGGACTTATTTTGGCCGAGATATGCAAGTTATGAAGCTCCAAAAATCTTATTTTTTTGTTAATGCTGAAAATATTACATGGTCATTTTTGAATGCTCATAACTCGGGTATTTGATGTCGGATCATGGTCATTTTTGGCAAAAAATGAAATTTGCTGGCATGGCCATTTTTAAATGGCAATCTATAATTCTGATCTTAACGAGTCTAAAAAGGTATACCACTCAAAGATCGGACTTATTTTGGCCGAGATATGCAAGTTATGAAGCTCCAAAAATCTTATTTTTTTGTTAATGCTGAAAATATAACATGGTCATTTTTGAATGCTCATAACTCGGGTATTTGATGTCGGATCATGGTCATTTTTGGCAAAAAATGAAATTTGCTGGCATGGCCATTTTTAAATGGCAATCTATAATTCTGATCTTAACGAGTCTAAAAAGGTATACCACTCAAAGATCGGACTTATTTTGGCCGAGATATGCAAGTTATGAAGCTCCAAAAATCTAATTTTTTTGTTAATGCTGAAAATATTACATGGTCATTTTTGAATGCTCATAACTCGGGTATTTGATGTCGGATCATGGTCATTTTTGGCAAAAAATGAAATTTGCTGGCATGGCCATTTTTAAATGGCAATCTATAATTCTGATCTTAACGAGTCTAAAAAGGTATACCACTCAAAGATCGGACTTATTTTGGCCGAGATATGCAAGTTATGAAGCTCCAAAAATCTTATTTTTTTGTTAATGCTGAAAATATTACATGGTCATCTTTGAATGCTCATAACTCGGGTATTTGATGTCGGATCATGGTCATTTTTGGCAAAAAATGAAATTAGCTGGCATGGCCATTTTTAAATGGCAATCTATAATTCTGATCTTAACGAGTCTAAAAAGGTATACCACTCAAAGATCGGACTTATTTTGGCCGAGATATGCAAGTTATGAAGCTCCAAAAATCTTATTTTTTTGTTAATGCTGAAAATATTACATGGTCATCTTTGAATGCTCATAACTCGGGTATTTGATGTCGGATCATGGTCATTTTTGGCAAAAAATGAAATAAGCTGGCATGGCCATTTTTAAATGGCAATCTATAATTCTGATCTTAACGAGTCTAAAAAGGTATACCACTCAAAGATCGGACTTATTTTGGCCGAGATATGCAAGTTATGAAGCTCCAAAAATCTTATTTTTTTGTTAATGCTGAAAATATTACATGGTCATCTTTGAATGCTCATAACTCGGGTATTTGATGTCGGATCATGGTCATTTTTGGCAAAAAATGAAATTTGCTGGCATGGCCATTTTTAAATGGCAATCTATAATTCTGATCTTAACGAGTCTAAAAAGGTATACCACTCAAAGATCGGACTTATTTTGGCCGAGATATGCAAGTTATGAAGCTCCAAAAATCTTATTTTTTTGTTAATGCTGAAAATATTACATGGTCATTTTTGAATGCTCATAACTCGGGTATTTGATGTCGGATCATGGTCATTTTTGGCAAAAAATGAAATTTGCTGGCATGGCCATTTTTAAATGGCAATCTATAATTCTGATCTTAACGAGTCTAAAAAGGTATACCACTCAAAGATCGGACTTATTTTGGCCGAGATATGCAAGTTATGAAGCTCCAAAAATCTTATTTTTTTGTTAATGCTGAAAATATTACATGGTCATTTTTGAATGCTCATAACTCGGGTATTTGATGTCGGATCATGGTCATTTTTGGCAAAAAATGAAATTTGCTGGCATGGCCATTTTTAAATGGCAATCTATAATTCTGATCTTAACGAGTCTAAAAAGGTATACCACTCAAAGATCGGACTTATTTTGGCCGAGATATGCAAGTTATGAAGCTCCAAAAATCTTATTTTTTTGTTAATGCTGAAAATATTACATGGTCATTTTTGAATGCTCATAACTCGGGTATTTGATGTCGGATCATGGTCATTTTTGGCAAAAAATGAAATTTGCTGGCATGGCCATTTTTAAATGGCAATCTATAATTCTGATCTTAACGAGTCTAAAAAGGTATACCACTCAAAGATCGGACTTATTTTGGCCGAGATATGCAAGTTATGAAGCTCCAAAAATCTTATTTTTTTGTTAATGCTGAAAATATTACATGGTCATCTTTGAATGCTCATAACTCGGGTATTTGATGTCGGATCATGGTCATTTTTGGCAAAAAATGAAATTTGCTGGCATGGCCATTTTTAAATGGCAATCTATAATTCTGATCTTAACGAGTCTAAAAAGGTATACCACTCAAAGATCGGACTTATTTTGGCCGAGATATGCAAGTTATGAAGCTCCAAAAATCTAATTTTTTTGTTAATGCTGAAAATATTACATGGTCATCTTTGAATGCTCATAACTCGGGTATTTGATGTCGGATCATGGTCATTTTTGGCAAAAAATTAAATTTGCTGACATGGCCATTTTTAAATGGCAATCTATAATTCTGATCTTAACGAGTCTAAAAAGGTATACCACTCAAAGATCGGACTTATTTTGGCCGAGATATGCAAGTTATGAAGCTCCAAAAATCTTATTTTTTTGTTAATGCTGAAAATATTACATGGTCATTTTTGAATGCTCATAACTCGGGTATTTGATGTCGGATCATGGTCATTTTTGGCAAAAAATGAAATTTGCTGGCATGGCCATTTTTAAATGGCAATCTATAATTCTGATCTTAACGAGTCTAAAAAGGTATACCACTCAAAGATCGGACTTATTTTGGCCGAGATATGCAAGTTATGAAGCTCCAAAAATCTTATTTTTTTGTTAATGCTGAAAATATTACATGGTCATCTTTGAATGCTCATAACTCGGGTATTTGATGTCGGATCATGGTCATTTTTGGCAAAAAATGAAATTTGCTGGCATGGCCATTTTTAAATGGCAATCTATAATTCTGATCTTAACGAGTCTAAAAAGGTATACCACTCAAAGATCGGACTTATTTTGGCCGAGATATGCAAGTTATGAAGCTCCAAAAATCTAATTTTTTTGTTAATGCTGAAAATATTACATGGTCATCTTTGAATGCTCATAACTCGGGTATTTGATGTCGGATCATGGTCATTTTTGGCAAAAAATGAAATATGCTGACATGGCCATTTTTAAATGGCAATCTATAATTCTGATCTTAACGAGTCTAAAAAGGTATACCACTCAAAGATCGGACTTATTTTGGCCGAGATATGCAAGTTATGAAGCTCCAAAAATCTTATTTTTTTGTTAATGCTGAAAATATTACATGGTCATTTTTGAATGCTCATAACTCGGGTATTTGATGTCGGATCATGGTCATTTTTGGCAAAAAATGAAATTTTCTGGCATGGCCATTTTTAAATGGCAATCTATAATTCTGATCTTAACGAGTCTAAAAAGGTATACCACTCAAAGATCGGATCGATATGCAAGTTATGAAGCTCCAAAAATCTTATTTTTTTGTTAATGCTGAAAATATTACATGGTCATCTTTGAATGCTCATAACTCGGGTATTTGATGTCGGATCATGGTAATTTTTGGCAAAAAATGAAATTTGCTGGCATGGCCATTTTTAAATGGCAATCTATAATTCTGATCTTAACGAGTCTAAAAAGGTATACCACTCAAAGATCGGACTTATTTTGGCCGAGATATGCAAGTTATGAAGCTCCAAAAATCTTATTTTTTTGTTAATGCTGAAAATATTACATGGTCATTTTTGAATGCTCATAACTCGGGTATTTGATGTCGGATCATAATCATTTTTGGCAAAAAATGAAATAAGCTGGCATGGCCATTTTTAAATGGCAATCTATAATTCTGATCTTAACGAGTCTTAAAAGGTATACCACTCAAAGATCGGACTTATTTTGGCCGAGATATGCAAGTTATGAAGCTCCAAAAATCTTATTTTTTTTGTTAATGCTGAAAATATTACATGGTCATCTTTGAATGCTCATAACTCGGGTTTTTGATGTCGGATCATGGTCATTTTTGGCAAAAAATTAAATTTGCTGGCATGGCCATTTTTAAATGGCAATCTATAATTCTGATCTTAACGAGTCTAAAAAGGTATACCACTCATAGATCGGACTTATTTTGGCCGAGATATGCAAGTTATGAAGCTCCAAAAATCTTATTTTTTTGTTAATGCTGAAAATATTACATGGTCATCTTTGAATGCTCATAACTCGGGTATTTGATGTCGAATCATGGTCATTTTTGGCAAAAAATGAAATTTGCTGGCATGGCCATTTTTAAATGGCAATCTATAATTCTGATCTTAACGAGTCTAAAAAGGTATACCACTCAAAGATCGGACTTATTTTGGCCGAGATATGCAAGTTATGAAGCTCCAAAAATCTTATTTTTTTGTTAATGCTGAAAATATTACATGGTCATCTTTGAATGCTCATAACTCGGGTATTTGATGTCGGATCATGGTCATTTTTGGCAAAAAATGAAATTTGCTGGCATGGCCATTTTTAAATGGCAATCTATAATTCTGATCTTAACGAGTCTAAAAAGGTATACCACTCAAAGAACGGACTTATTTTGGCCGAGATATGCAAGTTATGAAGCTCCAAAAATCTTATTTTTTTGTTAATGCTGAAAATATTACATGGTCATCTTTGAATGCTCATAACTCGAGTTTTTGATGTCGGATCATGGTCATTTTTGGCAAAAAATTAAATTTGCTGGCATGGCCATTTTTAAATGGCAATCTATAATTCTGATCTTAACGAGTCTAAAAAGGTATACCACTCAAAGATCGGACTTATTTTGGCCGAGATATGCAAGTTATGAAGCTCCAAACATCTTTTTTTTTTGTTAATGCTGAAAATATTACATGGTTATCTTTGAATGCTCATAACTCGGGTATTTGATGTCGGATCATGGTCATTTTTGGCAAAAAATGAAATTTGCTGGCATGGCCATTTTTAAATGGCAATCTATAATTCTGATCTTAACGAGTCTAAAAAGGTATACCACTCAAAGATCGGACTTATTTTGGCCGAGATATGCAAGTTATGAAGCTCCAAAAATCGAATTTTTTTGTTAATGCTGAAAATATTACATGGTCATCTTTGAATGCTCATAACTCGGGTATTTGATGTCGGATCATGGTCATTTTTGGCAAAAAAATTAAATTTTCTGGCATGGCCATTTTTAAATGGCAATCTATAATTCTGATCTTAACGAGTCTAAAAAAGTATACCACTCAAAGATCGGACTTATTTTGGCCGAGATATGCAAGTTATGAAGCTCCAAAAATCTTATTTTTTTGTTAATGCTGAAAATATAACATGGTCATCTTTGAATGCTCATAACTCGGGTATTTGATGTCGGATCATGGTCATTTTTGGCAAAAAATGAAATTTGCTGGCATGGCCATTTTTAAATGGCAATCTATAATTCTGATCTTAGCGAGTCTAAAAAGGTATACCACTCAAAGATCGGACTTATTTTGGCCGAGATATGCAAGTTATGAAGCTCGAAAAATCTTATTTTTTTGTTAATGCTGAAAATATTACATGGTTATCTTTGAATGCTCATAACTCGGGTATTTGATGTCGGATCATGGTCATTTTTGGCAAAAACTGAAATTTGCTGGCATGGCCATTTTTAAATGGCAATCTATAATTCTGATCTTAACGAGTCTAAAAAGGTATACCACTCAAAGATCGGACTTATTTTGGCCGAGATATGCAAGTTATGAAGCTCCAAAAATCTAATTTTTTTGTTAAAGCTGAAAATATTACATGGTCATCTTTGAATGCTCATAACTCGGGTATTTGATGTCGGATCATGGTCATTTTTGGCAAAAAATGAAATTTGCTGGCATGGCCATTTTTAAATGGCAATCTATAATTCTGATCTTAACGAGTCTAAAAAGGTATACCACTCAAAGATCGGACTTATTTTGGCCGAGATATGCAAGTTATGAAGCTCCAAAAATCTTATTTTTTTGTTAATGCTGAAAATATTACATGGTCATCTTTGAATGCTCATAACTCGGGTATTTGATGTCGGATCATGGTCATTTTTGGCAAAAAATGAAATTTGCTGGCATGGCCATTTTTAAATGGCAATCTATAATTCTGATCTTAACGAGTCTAAAAAGGTATACCACTCAAAGATCGGACTTATTTTGGCCGAGATATGCAAGTTATGAAGCTCCAAAAATCTAATTTTTTTGTTAATGCTGAAAATATTACATGGTCATCTTTGAATGCTCATAACTCGGGTATTTGATGTCGGATCATGGTCATTTTTGGCAAAAAATGAAATTTGCTGGCATGGCCATTTTTAAATGGCAATCTATAATTCTGATCTTAACGAGTCTAAAAAGGTATACCACTCAAAGATCGGACTTATTTTGGCCGAGATATGCAAGTTATGAAGCTCCAAAAATCTAATTTTTTTGTTAATGCTGAAAATATTACATGGTCATCTTTGAATGCTCATAACTCGGGTATTTGATGTCGGATCATGGTCATTTTTGGCAAAAAAATGAAATTTGCTGGCATGGCCATTTTTAAATGGCAATCTATAATTCTGATCTTAACGAGTCTAAAAAGGTATACCACTCAAAGATCGGACTTATTTTGGCCGAGATATGCAAGTTATGAAGCTCCAAAAATCTTATTTTTTTGTTAATGCTGAAAATATTACATGGTCATCTTTGAATGCTCATAACTCGGGTATTTGATGTCGGATCATGGTCATTTTTGGCAAAAAATTAAATTTGCTGGCATGGCCATTTTTAAATGGCAATCTATAATTCTGATCTTAACGAGTCTAAAAAGGTATACCACTCAAAGATCGGACTTATTTTGGCCGAGATATGCAAGTTATGAAGCTCCAAAAATCTTATTTTTTTGTTAATGCTGAAAATATTACATGGTCATCTTTGAATGCTCATAACTCGGGTATTTGATGTCGGATCATGGTCATTTTTGGCAAAAAATGAAATTTGCTGGCATGGCCATTTTTAAATGGCAATCTATAATTCTGATCTTAACGAGTCTAAAAAGGTATACCACTCAAAGATCGGACTTATTTTGGCCGAGATATGCAAGTTATGAAGCTCCAAAAATCTAATTTTTTTGTTAATGCTGAAAATATTACATGGTCATCTTTGAATGCTCATAACTCGGGTATTTGATGTCGGATCATGGTCATTTTTGGCAAAAAATGAAATTTGCTGGCATGGCCATTTTTAAATGGCAATCTATAATTCTGATCTTAACGAGTCTAAAAAGGTATACCACTCAAAGATCGGACTTATTTTGGCCGAGATATGCAAGTTATGAAGCTCCAAAAATCGAATTTTTTTGTTAATGCTGAAAATATTACATGGTCATCTTTGAATGCTCATAACTCGGGTATTTGATGTCGGATCATGGTCATTTTTGGCAAAAAATTAAATTTGCTGGCATGGCCATTTTTAAATGGCAATCTATAATTCTGATCTTAACGAGTCTAAAAAGGTATACCACTCAAAGATCGGACTTATTTTGGCCGAGATATGCAAGTTATGAAGCTCCAAAAATCGAATTTTTTTGTTAATGCTGAAAATATTACATGGTCATCTTTGAATGCTCATAACTCGGGTATTTGATGTCGGATCATGGTCATTTTTGGCAAAAAAATTAAATTTTCTGGCATGGCCATTTTTAAATGGCAATCTATAATTCTGATCTTAACGAGTCTAAAAAGGTATACCACTCAAAGATCGGACTTATTTTGGCCGAGATATGCAAGTTATGAAGCTCCAAAAATTTTATTTTTTTGTTAATGCTGAAAATATAACATGGTCATCTTTGAATGCTCATAACTCGGGTATTTGATGTCGAATCATGGTCATTTTTGGCAAAAAATGAAATTTTCTGGCATGGCCATTTTAAAATGGCAATCAATAATTCTGATCTTAACGAGTCTAAAAAGGTATACCACTC
>JAWNPD010000066.1:2500-28716 GCA_035045305.1 Drosophila maculinotata | reverse complement strand
TTATGAGCATTCAAAGATGACCATGTAATATTTTCAGCATTAACAAAAAAATAAGATTTTTTTAGCTTCATAACTTGCATATCTCGGCCAAAATAAGTCCGATCTTTAAGTGGTATACCTTTTTAGACTCGTTAAGATCAGAATTATATATTGTCATTTAAAAATGGCCATGCCAGCTTATTTCATTTTTTGCCAAAATTGACTATGATCCGACATCAAATACCCGAGTTATGAGCATTCAAAAATGACCACGTAATATTTTCAGCATTAACAAAAAAATAAGATTTTTGGAGCTTCATAACTTGCATATCTCGGCCAAAATAAGTCCGATCTTTGAGTGGTATACCTTTTTAGACTCGTTAAGATCAGAATTATAGATTGCCATTTAAAAATGGCCATGCCAGCAAATTTAATTTTTTGCCAAAAATTACCATGATCCGACATCAAATACCCGAGCTATGAGCATTCAAAGATGACCATGTAATATTTTCAGCATTAACAAAAAAATAAGATTTTTGGAGCTTCATAACTTGCATATCTCGGCCAAAATAAGTCCGATCTTTGAGTGGTATACCTTTTTAGACTCGTTAAGATCAGAATTATAGATTGCCATTTAAAAATGGCCATGCCAGCAAATTTCATTTTTTGCCAAAAATGACCATGATCCGACATCAAATACCCGAGTTATGAGCATTCAAAGATGACCATGTAATATTTTCAGCATTAACAAAAAAATAAGATTTTTGGAGCTTCATAACTTGCATATCTCGGCCAAAATAAGTCCGATCTTTGAGTGGTATACCTTTTTAGACTCGTTAAGATCAGAATTATAGATTGCCATTTAAAAATGGCCATGCCAGCAAATTTAATTTTTTGCCAAAAATGACCATGATCCGACATCAAATACCCGAGTTATGAGCATTCAAAGATGACCATGTAATATTTTCAGCATTAACAAAAAAATAAGATTTTTGGAGCTTCATAACTTGCATATCTCGGCCAAAATAAGTCCGATCTTTGAGTGGTATACCTTTTTAGACTCGTTAAGATCAGAATTATAGATTGCCATTTAAAAATGGCCATGCCAGCAAATTTCATTTTTTGCCAAAAATGACCATGATCCGACATCAAATACCCGAGTTATGAGCATTCAAAGATGACCATGTAATATTTTCAGCATTAACAAAAAAAATAAGATTTTTGGAGCTTCATAACTTGCATATCTCGGCCAAAATAAGTCCGATCTTTGAGTGGTATACCTTTTTAGACTCGTTAAGATCAGAATTATAGATTGCCATTTAAAAATGGCCATGCCAGCAAATTTAATTTTTTGCCAAAAATGACCATGATCCGACATCAAATACCCGAGTTATGAGCATTCAAAGATGACCATGTAATATTTTCAGCATTAACAAAAAAATAAGATTTTTGGAGCTTCATAACTTGCATATCTCGGCCAAAATAAGTCCGATCTTTGAGTGGTATACCTTTTTAGACTCGTTAAGATCAGAATTATAGATTGCCATTTAAAAATGGCCATGCCAGCAAATTTCATTTTTTGCCAAAAATGACCATGATCCGACATCAAATACCAGAGTTATGAGCATTCAAAGATGACCATGTAATATTTTCAGCATTAACAAAAAAATAAGATTTTTGGAGCTTCATAACTTGCATATCTCGGCCAAAATAAGTCCGATCTTTGAGTGGTATACCTTTTTAGACTCGTTAAGATCAGAATTATAGATTGCCATTTAAAAATGGCCATGCCAGCAAATTTCATTTTTTGCCAAAAATGACCATGATCCGACATCAAATACCCGAGTTATGAGCATTCAAAGATGACCATGTAATATTTTCAGCATTAACAAAAATATAAGATTTTTGGAGCTTCATAACTTGCATATCTCGGCCAAAATAAGTCCGATCTTTGAGTGGTATACCTTTTTAGACTCGTTAAGATCAGAATTATAGATTGCCATTTAAAAATGGCCATGCCAGCAAATTTAATTTTTTGCCAAAAATGACCATGATCCGACATCAAATACCCGAGTTATGAGCATTCAAAGATGACCATGTAATATTTTCAGCATTAACAAAAAAATAAGATTTTTGGAGCTTCATAACTTGCATATCTCGGCCAAAATAAGTCCGATCTTTGAGTGGTATACCTTTTTAGACTCGTTAAGATCAGAATTATAGATTGCCATTTAAAAATGGCCATGCCAGCAAATTTCATTTTTTGCCAAAAATGACCATGATCCGACATCAAATACCCGAGTTATGAGCATTCAAAGATGACCATGTAATATTTTCAGCATTAACAAAAAAATAAGATTTTTGGAGCTTCATAACTTGCATATCTCGGCCAAAATAAGTCCGATCTTTGAGTGGTATACCTTTTTAGACTCGTTAAGATCAGAATTATAGATTGCCATTTAAAAATGGCCATGCCAGCAAATTTCATTTTTTGCCAAAAATGACCATGATCCGACATCAAATACCCGAGTTATGAGCATTCAAAGATGACCATGTAATATTTTCAGCATTAACAAAAAAATAAGATTTTTGGAGCTTCATAACTTGCATATCTCGGCCAAAATAAGTCCGATCTTTGAGTGGTATACCTTTTTAGACTCGTTAAGATCAGAATTATAGATTGCCATTTAAAAATGGCCATGCCAGCAAATTTCATTTTTTGCCAAAAATGACCATGATCCGACATCAAATACCCGAGTTATGAGCATTCAAAGATGACCATGTAATATTTTCAGCATTAACAAAAAAATAAGATTTTTGGAGCTTCATAACTTGCATATCTCGGCCAAAATAAGTCCGATCTTTGAGTGGTATACCTTTTTAGACTCGTTAAGATCAGAATTATAGATTGCAATTTAAAAATGGCCATGCCAGAAAATTTAATTTTTTGCCAAAAATGACCATGATCCGACATCAAATACCCGAGTTATGAGCATTCAAAGATGACCATGTAATATTTTCAGCATTAACAAAAAAATAAGATTTTTGGAGCTTCATAACTTGCATATCTCGGCCAAAATAAGTCCGATCTTTGAGTGGTATACCTTTTTAGACTCGTTAAGATCAGAATTATAGATTGCCATTTAAAAATGGCCATGCCAGCAAATTTCATTTTTTGCCAAAAATGACCATGATCCGACATCAAATACCCGAGTTATGAGCATTCAAAGATGACCATGTAATATTTTCAGCATTAACAAAAAAATAAGATTTTTGGAGCTTCATAACTTGCATATCTCGGCCAAAATAAGTCCGATCTTTGAGTGGTATACCTTTTTAGACTCGTTAAGATCAGAATTATAGATTGCCATTTAAAAATGGCCATGCCAGCCAATTTAATTTTTTGCCAAAAATTACCATGATCCGACATCAAATACCCGAGTTATGAGCATTCAAAGATGACCATGTAATATTTTCAGAATTAACAAAAAAATAAGATTTTTGGAGCTTCATAACTTGCATATCTCGGCCAAAATAAGTCCGATCTTTGAGTGGTATACCTTTTTAGACTCGTTAAGATCAGAATTATAGATTGCCATTTAAAAATGGCAATGCCAGCAAATTTCATTTTTTGCCAAAAATGACCATGATCCGACATCAAATACCCGAGTTATGAGCATTCAAAAATGACCATGTAATATTTTCAGCATTAACAAAAAAATAAGATTTTTGGAGCTTCATAACTTGCATATCTCGGCCAAAATAAGTCCGATCTTTGAGTGGTATACCTTTTTAAACTCATAAAGATCAGAATTATAGATTGCCATTTAAAAATGGCCATGCCAGCAAATTTAATTTTTTGCCAAAAATGACCATGATCCGACATCAAAAACCCGAGTTATGAGCATTCAAATATGACCATGTAATATTTTCAGCATTAACAAAAAAATAAGATTTTTGGAGCTTCATAACTTGCATATCTCGGCCAAAATAAGTCCGATCTTTGAGTGGTATACCTTTTTAGACTCGTTAAGATCAGAATTATAGATTGCCATTTAAAAATGGCTATGCCAGCTAATTTAATTTTTTGCCAAAAATGACCATGATCCGACATCAAATACCCGAGTTATGAGCATTCAAAGATGACCATGTAATATTTTCAGAATTAACAAAAAAATAAGATTTTTGGAGCTTCATAACTTGCATAACTCGGCCAAAATAAGTCCGATCTTTGAGTGGTATACCTTTTTAGACTCGTTAAGATCAGAATTATAGATTGCCATTTAAAAATGGCAATGCCAGCAAATTTCATTTTTTGCCAAAAATGACCATGATCCGACATCAAATACCCGAGTTATGAGCATTCAAAAATGACCATGTAATATTTTCAGCATTAACAAAAAAATAAGATTTTTGGAGCTTCATAACTTGCATATCTCGGCCAAAATAAGTCCGATCTTTGAGTGGTATACCTTTTTAGACTCGTAAAGATCAGAATTATAGATTGCCATTTAAAAATGGCCATGCCAGCAAATTTAATTTTTTGCCAAAAATTACCATGATCCGACATCAAAAACCCGAGTTATGAGCATTCAAAGATGACCATGTAATATTTTCAGCATTAACAAAAATATAAGATTTTTGGAGCTTCATAACTTGCATATCTCGGCCAAAATAAGTCCGATCTTTGGGTGGTATACCTTTTTAGACTCGTTAAGATCAGAATTATAGATTGCCATTTAAAAATGGCCATGCCAGCAAATTTCATTTTTTGCCAAAAATGACCATGATCCGACATCAAATACCCGAGCTATGAGCATTCAAAGATGACCATGTAATATTTTCAGCATTAACAAAAAAATAAGATTTTTGGAGCTTCATAACTTGCATAACTCGGCCAAAATAAGTCCGAATTTTGAGTGGTATACCTTTTTAGACTCGTTAAGATCAGAATTATAGATTGTCATTTAAAAATGGCAAGGCCAGCTTATTTCATTTTTTTGCCAAAAATGACCATGATCCGACATCAAATACCCGAGTTATGAGCATTCAAAGATGACCATGTAATATTTTCAGCATTAACAAAAAAATAAGATTTTTGGAGCTTCATAACTTGCATATCTCGGCCAAAATAAGTCCGATCTTTGAGAGGTATACCTTTTTAGACTCGTTAAGATCAGAATTATAGATTGCCATTTAAAAATGGCCATGCCAGCAAATTTCATTTTTTGCCAAAAATGACCATGATCCGACATCAAATACCCGAGTTATGAGCATTCAAAGATGACCATGTAATATTTTCAGCATTAACAAAAAAATAAGATTTTTGGAGCTTCATAACTTGCATATCTCGGCCAAAATAAGTCCGATCTTTGAGTGGTATACCTTTTTAGACTCGTTAAGATCAGAATTATAGATTGCCATTTAAAAATGGCCATGCCAGCAAATTTAATTTTTTGCCAAAAATTACCATGATCCGACATCAAATACCCGAGTTATGAGCATTTAAAGATGACCATGTAATATTTTCAGCATTAACAAAAAAATAAGATTTTTGGAGCTTCATAACTTGCATATCTCGGCCAAAATAAGTCCGATCTTTGAGTGGTATACCTTTTTAGACTCGTTAAGATCAGAATTATAGATTGCCATTTAAAAATGGCCATGCCAGCAAATTTCATTTTTTGCCAAAAATGACCATGATCCGACATCAAATACCCGAGTTATGAGCATTGAAAGATGACCATGTAATATTTTCAGCATTAACAAAAAAATAAGATTTTTGGAGCTTCATAACTTGCATATCTCGGCCAAAATAAGTCCAATCTTTGAGTGGTATACCTTTTTAGACTCGTTAAGATCAGAATTATAGATTGCCACTTAAAAATGGCCATGCCAGCAAATTTCATTTTTTGCCAAAAATGACCATGATCCGACATCAAATACCCGAGTTATGAGCATTCAAAGATGACCATGTAATATTTTCAGCATTAATAAAAAAATAAGATTTTTGGAGCTTTATAACTTGCATAACTCGGCCAAAGTAAGTCCGATCTTTGAGTGGTATACCTTTTTAGACTCGTTAAAATCAGAATTATAGATTGCCATTTAAAAATGGCCATGCCAGCAAATTTCATTTTTTGCCAAAAATGACCATGATCTGACATCAAATACACGAGTTATGAGCATTCAAAAATGACCATGTAATATTTTCAGCATTAACAAAAAAATAAGATTTTTGGAGCTTCATAACTTGCATATCTCCGCCAAAATAAGTCCGATCTTTAAGTGGTATACCTTTTTAGACTCGTTAAGATCAGAATTATAGATTGCCATTTAAAAATGGCCATGCCAGCTTATTTCATTTTTTGCCAAAAATGACCATGATCCCACATCAAATACCCGAGTTATGAGCATTCAAAAATGACCATGAAATATTTTCAGCATTAACAAAAAAATAAGATTTTTGGAGCTTCATAACTTGCATATCTCGGCCAAAATAAGTCCGATCTTTGAGTGGTATACCTTTTTAGACTCGTTAAGATCAGAATTATAGATTGCCATTTAAAAATGGCCATGCCAGAAAATTTAATTTTTTGCCAAAAATGACCATGATCCGACATCAAATACCCGAGTTATGAGCATTCAAAGATGACCATGTAATATTTTCAGCATTAACAAAAAAATAAGATTTTTGGAGCTTCATAACTTGCATATCTCGGCCAAAATAAGTCCGATCTTTGAGTGGTATACCTTTTTAGACTCGTTAAGACCAGAATTATAGATGGCCATTTAAAAATGGCCATACCAAAAAATTTAATTTTTTGCCAAAAATGACCATGATCCGACATCAAATACCCGAGTTATGAGCATTCAAAGATGACCATGTAATATTTTCAGCATTAATAAAAAAATAAGATTTTTGGAGCTTTATAACTTGCATATCTCGGCCAAAATAAGTCCGATCTTTGAGTGGTATACCTTTTTATACTCGTTAAGATCAGAATTATAGATTGCCATTTAAAAATGGCCATGCCAGCAAATTTCATTTTTTGCCAAAAATGACCATGATCCGACATCAAATACCCGAGTTATGAGCATTGAAAGATGACCATGTAATATTTTCAGCATTAACAAAAAAATAAGATTTTTGGAGCTTCATAACTTGCATATCTCGGCCAAAATAAGTCCGATCTTTGAGTGGTATCCTTTTTTAGACTCGTTAAGATCAGAATTATAGATTGCCACTTAAAAATGGCCATGCCAGCAAATTTCATTTTTTGCCAAAAATGACCATGATCCGACATCAAATACCCGAGTTATGAGCATTCAAAGATGACCATGTAATATTTTCAGCATTAATAAAAAAATAAATAAGATTTTTGGAGCTTCATAACTTGCATATCTCGGCCAAAATAAGTCCGATCTTTGAGTGGTATACCTTTTTAGACTCGTTAAAATCAGAATTATAGATTGCCATTTAAAAATGGCCATGCCAGCAAATTTCATTTTTTGCCAAAAATGACCATGATCTGACATCAAATACACGAGTTATGAGCATTCAAAAATGACCATGTAATATTTTCAGCATTAACAAAAAAATAAGATTTTTGGAGCTTCATAACTTGCATATCTCCGCCAAAATAAGTCCGATCTTTAAGTGGTATACCTTTTTAGACTCGTTAAGATCAGAATTATAGATTGCCATTTAAAAATGGCCATGCCAGCTTATTTCATTTTTTGCCAAAAATGACCATGATCCCACATCAAATACCCGAGTTATAAGCATTCAAAAATGACCATGAAATATTTTCAGCATTAACAAAAAAAAAAGATTTTTGGAGCTTCATAACTTGCATATCTCGGCCAAAATAAGTCCGATCTTTGAGTGGTATACCTTTTTAGACTCGTTAAGATCAGAATTATAGATTGCCATTTAAAAAATGGCCATGCCAGAAAATTTAATTTTTGCCAAAAATGACCATGATCCGACATCAAATACCCGAGTTATGAGCATTCAAAGATGACCATGTAATATTTTCAGCATTAACAAAAAAATAAGATTTTTGGAGCTTCATAACTTGCATATCTCGGCCAAAATAAGTCCGATCTTTGAGTGGTATACCTTTTTAGACTCGTTAAGATCAGAATTATAGATGGCCATTTAAAAATGGCCATGCCAAAAAATTTAATTTTTTGCCAAAAATGACCATGATCCGACATCAAATACCCGAGTTATGAGCATTCAAAGATGACCATGTAATATTTTCAGCATTAATAAAAAAATAAGATTTTTGGAGCTTTATAACTTGCATATCTCGGCCAAAATAAGTCCGATCTTTGAGTGGTATACCTTTTTTAGACTCGTTAAGATCAGAATTATAGATTGCCATTTAAAAATGGCCATGTCAGCAAATTTCATTTTTTGCCAAAAATGACCATGATCCGACATCAAATACCCGAGTTATGAGCATTGAAAGATGACCATGTAATATTTTCAGCATTAACAAAAAAATAAGATTTTTGGAGCTTCATAACTTGCATATCTCGGCCAAAATAAGTCCGATCTTTGAGTGGTATACCTTTTTAGACTCGTTAAGATCAGAATTATAGATTGCCATTTAAAAATGGCCATGCCAGCAAATTTCATTTTTTGCCAAAAATGACCATGATCCGACATCAAATACCCGAGTTATGAGCATTCAAAGATGACCATGTAATATTTTCAGCATTAACAAAAAAATAAGATTTTTGGAGCTTCATAACTTGCATATCTCGGCCAAAATAAGTCCGATCTTTGAGTGGTATACCTTTTTAGACTCGTTAAGATCAGAATTATAGATTGCCATTTAAAAATGGCCATGCCAGCAAATTTCATTTTTTGCCAAAAATGACCATGATCCGACATCAAATACCCGAGCTATGAGCATTCAAAGATGACCATGTAATATTTTCAGCATTAACAAAAAAATAAGATTTTTGGAGCTTCATAACTTGCATATCTCGGCCAAAATAAGTCCGATCTTTGAGTGGTATACCTTTTTAGACTCGTTAAGATCAGAATTATAGATTGCCATTTAAAAATGGCCATGCCAGCAAATTTCATTTTTTGCCAAAAATGACCATGATCCGACATCAAATACCCGAGTTATGAGCATTCAAAGATGACCATGTAATATTTTCAGCATTAACAAAAAAATAAGATTTTTGGAGCTTCATAACTTGCATATCTCGGCCAAAATAAGTCCGATCTTTGAGTGGTATACCTTTTTAGACTCGTTAAGATCAGAATTATAGATTGCCATTTAAAAATGGCCATGCCAGCAAATTTAATTTTTTGCCAAAAATGACCATGATCCGACATCAAATACCCGAGTTATGAGCATTCAAAGATGACCATGTAATATTTTCAGCATTAACAAAAAAATAAGATTTTTGGAGCTTCATAACTTGCATATCTCGTCCAAAATAAGTCCGATCTTTGAGTGGTATACCTTTTTAGACTCGTTAAGATCAGAATTATAGATTGCCATTTAAAAATGGCCATGCCAGCAAATTTCATTTTTTGCCAAAAATGACCATGATCCGACATCAAATACCCGAGTTATGAGCATTCAAAGATGACCATGTAATATTTTCAGCATTAACAAAAAAATAAGATTTTTGGAGCTTCATAACTTGCATATCTCGGCCAAAATAAGTCCGATCTTTGAGTGGTATACCTTTTTAGACTCGTTAAGATCAGAATTATAGATTGCCATTTAAAAATGGCCATGCCAGCAAATTTCATTTTTTGCCAAAAATGACCATGATCCGACATCAAATACCCGAGTTATGAGCATTCAAAGATGACCATGTAATATTTTCAGCATTAACAAAAAAATAAGATTTTTGGAGCTTCATAACTTGCATATCTCGGCCAAAATAAGTCCGATCTTTGAGTGGTATACCTTTTTAGACTCGTTAAGATCAGAATTATAGATTGCCATTTAAAAATGGCCATGCCAGCAAATTTCATTTTTTGCCAAAAATGACCATGATCCGACATCAAATACCCGAGTTATGAGCATTCAAAGATGACCATGTAATATTTTCAGCATTAACAAAAAAATAAGATTTTTGGAGCTTCATAACTTGCATATCTCGGCCAAAATAAGTCCGATCTTTGAGTGGTATACCTTTTTAGACTCGTTAAGATCAGAATTATAGATTGCCATTTAAAAATGGCCATGCCAGCAAATTTAATTTTTTGCCAAAAATGACCATGATCCGACATCAAATACCCGAGTTATGAGCATTCAAAGATGACCATGTAATATTTTCAGCATTAACAAAAAAATAAGATTTTTGGAGCTTCATAACTTGCATATCTCGGCCAAAATAAGTCCGATCTTTGAGTGGTATACCTTTTTAGACTCGTTAAGATCAGAATTATAGATTGCCATTTAAAAATGGCCATGCCAGAAAATTTAATTTTTTGCCAAAAATGACCATGATCCGACATCAAATACCCGAGTTATGAGCATTCAAAGATGACCATGTAATATTTTCAGCATTAACAAAAAAATAAGATTTTTGGAGCTTCATAACTTGCATATCTCGGCCAAAATAAGTCCGATCTTTGAGTGGTATACCTTTTTAGACTCGTTAAGATCAGAATTATAGATTGCCATTTAAAAATGGCCATGCCAGCAAATTTAATTTTTTGCCAAAAATGACCATGATCCGACATCAAATACCCGAGTTATGAGCATTCAAAGATGACCATGTAATATTTTCAGCATTAACAAAAAAATAAGATTTTTGGAGCTTCATAACTTGCATATCTCGGCCAAAATAAGTCCGATCTTTGAGTGGTATACCTTTTTAGACTCGTTAAGATCAGAATTATAGATTGCCATTTAAAAATGGCCATGCCAGCAAATTTAATTTTTTGCCAAAAATGACCATGATCCGACATCAAATACCCGAGTTATGAGCATTCAAAAATGACCATGTAATATTTTCAGCATTAACAAAAAAATAAGATTTTTGGAGCTTCATAACTTGCATATCTCGGCCAAAATAAGTCCGATCTTTGAGTGGTATACCTTTTTAGACTCGTTAAGATCAGAATTATAGATTGCCATTTAAAAATGGCCATGCCAGCAAATTTCATTTTTTGCCAAAAATGACCATGATCCGACATCAAATACCCGAGTTATGAGCATTCAAAGATGACCATGTAATATTTTCAGCATTAACAAAAAAATAAGATTTTTGGAGCTTCATAACTTGCATATCTCGGCCAAAATAAGTCCGATCTTTGAGTGGTATACCTTTTTAGACTCGTTAAGATCAGAATTATAGATTGCCATTTAAAAATGGCCATGCCAGCAAATTTCATTTTTTGCCAAAAATGACCATGATCCGACATCAAATACCCGAGTTATGAGCATTCAAAGATGACCATGTAATATTTTCAGCATTAACAAAAAAATAAGATTTTTGGAGCTTCATAACTTGCATATCTCGGCCAAAATAAGTCCGATCTTTGAGTGGTATACCTTTTTAGACTCGTTAAGATCAGAATTATAGATTGCCATTTAAAAATGGCCATGCCAGCAAATTTCATTTTTTGCCAAAAATGACCATGATCCGACATCAAATACCCGAGTTATGAGCATTCAAAGATGACCATGTAATATTTTCAGCATTAACAAAAAAATAAGATTTTTGGAGCTTCATAACTTGCATATCTCGGCCAAAATAAGTCCGATCTTTGAGTGGTATACCTTTTTAGACTCGTTAAGATCAGAATTATAGATTGCCATTTAAAAATGGCCATGCCAGCAAATTTCATTTTTTGCCAAAAATGACCATGATCCGACATCAAATACCCGAGTTATGAGCATTCAAAGATGACCATGTAATATTTTCAGCATTAACAAAAAAATAAGATTTTTGGAGCTTCATAACTTGCATATCTCGGCCAAAATAAGTCCGATCTTTGAGTGGTATACCTTTTTAGACTCGTTAAGATCAGAATTATAGATTGCCATTTAAAAATGGCCATGCCAGCAAATTTCATTTTTTGCCAAAAATGACCATGATCCGACATCAAATACCCGAGTTATGAGCATTCAAAGATGACCATGTAATATTTTCAGCATTAACAAAAAAATAAGATTTTTGGAGCTTCATAACTTGCATATCTCGGCCAAAATAAGTCCGATCTTTGAGTGGTATACCTTTTTAGACTCGTTAAGATCAGAATTATAGATTGCCATTTAAAAATGGCCATGCCAGCAAATTTCATTTTTTGCCAAAAATGACCATGATCCGACATCAAATACCCGAGTTATGAGCATTCAAAGATGACCATGTAATATTTTCAGCATTAACAAAAAAATAAGATTTTTGGAGCTTCATAACTTGCATATCTCGGCCAAAATAAGTCCGATCTTTGAGTGGTATACCTTTTTAGACTCGTTAAGATCAGAATTATAGATTGCCATTTAAAAATGGCCATGCCAGCAAATTTCATTTTTTGCCAAAAATGACCATGATCCGACATCAAATACCCGAGTTATGAGCATTCAAAGATGACCATGTAATATTTTCAGCATTAACAAAAAAATAAGATTTTTGGAGCTTCATAACTTGCATATCTCGGCCAAAATAAGTCCGATCTTTGAGTGGTATACCTTTTTAGACTCGTTAAGATCAGAATTATAGATTGCCATTTAAAAATGGCCATGCCAGCAAATTTCATTTTTTGCCAAAAATGACCATGATCCGACATCAAATACCCGAGTTATGAGCATTCAAAGATGACCATGTAATATTTTCAGCATTAACAAAAAAATAAGATTTTTGGAGCTTCATAACTTGCATATCTCGGCCAAAATAAGTCCGATCTTTGAGTGGTATACCGTTTTAGACTCGTTAAGATCAGAATTATAGATTGCCATTTAAAAATGGCTATGCCAGCAAATTTCATTTTTTGCCAAAAATGACCATGATCCGACATCAAATACCCGAGTTATGAGCATTCAAAGATGACCATGTAATATTTTCAGCATTAACAAAAAAATAAGATTTTTGGAGCTTCATAACTTGCATATCTCGGCCAAAATAAGTCCGATCTTTGAGTGGTATACCTTTTTAGACTCGTTAAGATCAGAATTATAGATTGCCATTTAAAAATGGCCATACCAGCAAATTTAATTTTTTGCCAAAAATGACCATGATCCGACATCAAATACCCGAGTTATGAGCATTCAAAGATGACCATGTAATATTTTCAGCATTAACAAAAAAATAAGATTTTTGGAGCTTCATAACTTGCATATCTCGGCCAAAATAAGTCCGATCTTTGAGTGGTATACCTTTTTAGACTCGTTAAGATCAGAATTATAGATTGCCATTTAAAAATGGCCATGCCAGCAAATTTCATTTTTTGCCAAAAATGACCATGATCCGACATCAAATACCCAAGTTATGAGCATTCAAAGATGAGCATGTAATATTTTAAGCATTAACAAAAAAATAAGATTTTTGGAGCTTCATAACTTGCATATCTCGGCCAAAATAAGTCCGATCTTTGAGTGGTATACCTTTTTAGACTCGTTAAGATCAGAATTGTGGATTGCCTTTTAAAAATGGCCATGCCAGCAAATTTCATTTTTTGCCAAAAATTACCATGATCCGACATTAAATACCCGAGCTATGAGCATTCAAAGATAACCATGTAATATTTTCAGCATTAACAAAAAAATAAGATTTTTGGAGCTTCAAAACTTGCCTATCTCGGCCAAAATAAGTCCGATCTTTGAGTGTTATACCTTTTTAGACTCGTTAAGATCAGAATTATGGATTGCCATTTAAAAATGGCCATGCCAGCAAATTTAATTTTTTGCCAAAAAAGACCATGATCCGACATCAAATACCCGAGTTATGAGCATTCAAAAATGACCATGTATTATTTTCAGCATTAACAAAAAAATAAGATTTTTGGAGCTTCATAACTTGCATATCTCGGCCAAAATAAGTCCGATCTTTGAGTGGTAGACCTTTTTAGACTCGTTAAGATCAGAATTAAAGATTGCCATTTAAAAATGGCCATGCCAGCTTATTTCATTTTTTGCCAAAAATGACCATGATCCGACATCAAATACCCGAGCTATGAGCATTCAAAGATGACCATGTAATATTTTCAGCATTAACAAAAAAATAAGATTTTTGGAGCTTCATAACTTGCATATCTCGGCCAAAATAAGTCCGATCTTTGAGTGGTATACCGTTTTAGACTCGTTAAGATCAGAATTATAGATTGCCATTTAAAAATGGCCATGCCAGCTTATTTCATTTTTTGCCAAAAATGACCATGATCCGACATCAAATACCCGAGTTATGAGCATTCAAAAATGACCATGTAATATTTTCAGCATTAACAAAAAAATAAGATTTTTGGAGCTTCATAACTTGCATATCTCGGCCAAAATAAGTCCGATCTTTGAGTGGTATACCTTTTTAGACTCGTTAAGATCAGAATTATAGATTGCCATTTAAAAATGGCCATGCCAGCAAATTTAATTTTTTGCCAAAAATGACCATGATCCGACATCAAATACCCGAGTTATGAGCATTCAAAGATGACCATGTAATATTTTCAGCATTAACAAAAAAATAAGATTTTTGGAGCTTCATAACTTGCATATCTCGGCCAAAATAAGTCCGATCTTTGAGTGGTATACCTTTTTAGACTCGTTAAGATCAGAATTATAGATTGCCATTTAAAAATGGCCATGCCAGCAAATTTCATTTTTTGCCAAAAAAGACCATGATCCGACATCAAATACCCGAGTTATGAGCATTCAAAAATGACCATGTATTATTTTCAGCATTAACAAAAAAATAAGATTTTTGGAGCTTCATAACTTGCATATCTCGGCCAAAATAAGTCCGATCTTTGAGTGGTAGACCTTTTTAGACTCGTTAAGATCAGAATTATAGATTGCCATTTAAAAATGGCCATGCCAGCTTATTTCATTTTTTGCCAAAAATGACCATGATCCGACATCAAATACCCGAGTTATGAGCATTCAAAGATGACCATGTAATATTTTCAGCATTAACAAAAAAATAAGATTTTTGGAGCTTCATAACTTGCATATCTCGGCCAAAATAAGTCCGATCTTTGAGTGGTATACCTTTTTAGACTCGTTAAGATCAGAATTATAGATTGCCATTTAAAAATGGCCATGCCAGCAAATTTAATTTTTTGCCAAAAATGACCATGATCCGACATCAAATACCCGAGTTATGAGCATTCAAAGATGACCATGTAATATTTTCAGCATTAACAAAAAAATAAGATTTTTGGAGCTTCATAACTTGCATATCTCGGCCAAAATAAGTCCGATCTTTGAGTGGTATACCTTTTTAGACTCGTTAAGATCAGAATTATAGATTGCCATTTAAAAATGGCCATGCCAGCAAATTTCATTTTTTGCCAAAAATGACCATGATCCGACATCAAATACCCGAGTTATGAGCATTCAAAGATGACCATGTAATATTTTCAGCATTAACAAAAAAATAAGATTTTTGGAGCTTCATAACTTGCATATCTCGGCCAAAATAAGTCCGATCTTTGAGTGGTATACCTTTTTAGACTCGTTAAGATCAGAATTATAGATTGCCATTTAAAAATGGCCATGCCAGCAAATTTCATTTTTTGCCAAAAATGACCATGATCCGACATCAAATACCCGAGTTATGAGCATTCAAAGATGACCATGTAATATTTTCAGCATTAACAAAAAAATAAGATTTTTGGAGCTTCATAACTTGCATATCTCGGCCAAAATAAGTCCGATCTTTGAGTGGTATACCTTTTTAGACTCGTTAAGATCAGAATTATAGATTGCCATTTAAAAATGGCCATGCCAGCAAATTTCATTTTTTGCCAAAAATGACCATGATCCGACATCAAATACCCGAGTTATGAGCATTCAAAGATGACCATGTAATATTTTCAGCATTAACAAAAAAATAAGATTTTTGGAGCTTCATAACTTGCATATCTCGGCCAAAATAAGTCCGATCTTTGAGTGGTATACCTTTTTAGACTCGTTAAGATCAGAATTATAGATTGCCATTTAAAAATGGCCATGCCAGCAAATTTCATTTTTTGCCAAAAATGACCATGATCCGACATCAAATACCCGAGTTATGAGCATTCAAAGATGACCATGTAATATTTTCAGCATTAACAAAAAAATAAGATTTTTGGAGCTTCATAACTTGCATATCTCGGCCAAAATAAGTCCGATCTTTGAGTGGTATACCTTTTTAGACTCGTTAAGATCAGAATTATAGATTGCCATTTAAAAATGGCCATGCCAGCAAATTTCATTTTTTGCCAAAAATGACCATGATCCGACATCAAATACCCGAGTTATGAGCATTCAAAGATGACCATGTAATATTTTCAGCATTAACAAAAAAATAAGATTTTTGGAGCTTCATAACTTGCATATCTCGGCCAAAATAAGTCCGATCTTTGAGTGGTATACCTTTTTAGACTCGTTAAGATCAGAATTATAGATTGCCATTTAAAAATGGCCATGCCAGCAAATTTCATTTTTTGCCAAAAATGACCATGATCCGACATCAAATACCCGAGTTATGAGCATTCAAAGATGACCATGTAATATTTTCAGCATTAACAAAAAAATAAGATTTTTGGAGCTTCATAACTTGCATATCTCGGCCAAAATAAGTCCGATCTTTGAGTGGTATACCTTTTTAGACTCGTTAAGATCAGAATTATAGATTGCCATTTAAAAATGGCCATGCCAGCAAATTTAATTTTTTGCCAAAAATGACCATGATCCGACATCAAATACCCGAGTTATGAGCATTCAAAGATGACCATGTAATATTTTCAGCATTAACAAAAAAATAAGATTTTTGGAGCTTCATAACTTGCATATCTCGGCCAAAATAAGTCCGATCTTTGAGTGGTATACCTTTTTAGACTCGTTAAGATCAGAATTATAGATTGCCATTTAAAAATGGCCATGCCAGCAAATTTCATTTTTTGCCAAAAATGACCATGATCCGACATCAAATACCCGAGTTATGAGCATTCAAAGATGACCATGTAATATTTTCAGCATTAACAAAAAAATAAGATTTTTGGAGCTTCATAACTTGCATATCTCGGCCAAAATAAGTCCGATCTTTGAGTGGTATACCTTTTTAGACTCGTTAAGATCAGAATTATAGATTGCCATTTAAAAATGGCCATGCCAGCAAATTTAATTTTTTGCCAAAAATGACCATGATCCGACATCAAATACCCGAGTTATGAGCATTCAAAGATGACCATGTAATATTTTCAGCATTAACAAAAAAATAAGATTTTTGGAGCTTCATAACTTGCATATCTCGGCCAAAATAAGTCCGATCTTTGAGTGGTATACCTTTTTAGACTCGTTAAGATCAGAATTATAGATTGCCATTTAAAAATGGCCATGCCAGCAAATTTCATTTTTTGCCAAAAATGACCATGATCCGACATCAAATACCCGAGTTATGAGCATTCAAAGATGACCATGTAATATTTTCAGCATTAACAAAAAAATAAGATTTTTGGAGCTTCATAACTTGCATATCTCGGCCAAAATAAGTCCGATCTTTGAGTGGTATACCTTTTTAGACTCGTTAAGATCAGAATTATAGATTGCCATTTAAAAATGGCCATGCCAGCAAATTTCATTTTTTGCCAAAAATGACCATGATCCGACATCAAATACCCGAGTTATGAGCATTCAAAGATGACCATGTAATATTTTCAGCATTAACAAAAAAATAAGATTTTTGGAGCTTCATAACTTGCATATCTCGGCCAAAATAAGTCCGATCTTTGAGTGGTATACCTTTTTAGACTCGTTAAGATCAGAATTATAGATTGCCATTTAAAAATGGCCATGCCAGCAAATTTCATTTTTTGCCAAAAATGACCATGATCCGACATCAAATACCCGAGTTATGAGCATTCAAAGATGACCATGTAATATTTTCAGCATTAACAAAAAAATAAGATTTTTGGAGCTTCATAACTTGCATATCTCGGCCAAAATAAGTCCGATCTTTGAGTGGTATACCTTTTTAGACTCGTTAAGATCAGAATTATAGATTGCCATTTAAAAATGGCCATGCCAGCAAATTTAATTTTTTGCCAAAAATGACCATGATCCGACATCAAATACCCGAGTTATGAGCATTCAAAGATGACCATGTAATATTTTCAGCATTAACAAAAAAATAAGATTTTTGGAGCTTCATAACTTGCATATCTCGGCCAAAATAAGTCCGATCTTTGAGTGGTATACCTTTTTAGACTCGTTAAGATCAGAATTATAGATTGCCATTTAAAAATGGCCATGCCAGCAAATTTCATTTTTTGCCAAAAATGACCATGATCCGACATCAAATACCCGAGTTATGAGCATTCAAAGATGACCATGTAATATTTTCAGCATTAACAAAAAAATAAGATTTTTGGAGCTTCATAACTTGCATATCTCGGCCAAAATAAGTCCGATCTTTGAGTGGTATACCTTTTTAGACTCGTTAAGATCAGAATTATAGATTGCCATTTAAAAATGGCCATGCCAGCAAATTTCA
Organism: Drosophila maculinotata; assembly: GCA_035045305.1. Classification (NCBI taxonomy): domain Eukaryota; kingdom Metazoa; phylum Arthropoda; class Insecta; order Diptera; family Drosophilidae; genus Drosophila; species Drosophila maculinotata. The sequence continues at coordinate 10,056 of JAWNPD010000066.1, read as the reverse complement.
TTTTTTGCCAAAAATGACCATGATCCGACATCAAATACCCGAGTTATGAGCATTCAAAGATGACCATGTAATATTTTCAGCATTAACAAAAAAATAAGATTTTTGGAGCTTCATAACTTGCATATCTCGGCCAAAATAAGTCCGATCTTTGAGTGGTATACCTTTTTAGACTCGTTAAGATCAGAATTATAGATTGCCATTTAAAAATGGCCATGCCAGCAAATTTCATTTTTTGCCAAAAATGACCATGATCCGACATCAAATACCCGAGTTATGAGCATTCAAAGATGACCATGTAATATTTTCAGCATTAACAAAAAAATAAGATTTTTGGAGCTTCATAACTTGCATATCTCGGCCAAAATAAGTCCGATCTTTGAGTGGTATACCTTTTTAGACTCGTTAAGATCAGAATTATAGATTGCCATTTAAAAATGGCCATGCCAGCAAATTTCATTTTTTGCCAAAAATGACCATGATCCGACATCAAATACCCGAGTTATGAGCATTCAAAGATGACCATGTAATATTTTCAGCATTAACAAAAAAATAAGATTTTTGGAGCTTCATAACTTGCATATCTCGGCCAAAATAAGTCCGATCTTTGAGTGGTATACCTTTTTAGACTCGTTAAGATCAGAATTATAGATTGCCATTTAAAAATGGCCATGCCAGCATATTTCATTTTTTGCCAAAAATGACCATGATCCGACATCAAATACCCGAGTTATGAGCATTCAAAGATGACCATGTAATATTTTCAGCATTAACAAAAAAATAAGATTTTTGGAGCTTCATAACTTGCATATCTCGGCCAAAATAAGTCCGATCTTTGAGTGGTATACCTTTTTAGACTCGTTAAGATCAGAATTATAGATTGCCATTTAAAAATGGCCATGCCAGAAAATTTAATTTTTTGCCAAAAATGACCATGATCCGACATCAAATACCCGAGTTATGAGCATTCAAAGATGACCATGTAATATTTTCAGCATTAACAAAAAAATTAAGATTTTTGGAGCTTCATAACTTGCATATCTCGGCCAAAATAAGTCCGATCTTTGAGTGGTATACCTTTTTAGACTCGTTAAGATCAGAATTATAGATTGCCATTTAAAAATGGCCATGCCAGCAAATTTCATTTTTTGCCAAAAATGACCATGATCCGACATCAAATACCCGAGTTATGAGCATTCAAAGATAACCATGTAATATTTTCAGCATTAACAAAAAAATAAGATTTTTGGAGCTTCATAACTTGCATATCTCGGCCAAAATAAGTCCGATCTTTGAGTGGTATACCTTTTTAGACTCGTTAAGATCAGAATTATAGATTGCCATTTAAAAATGGCCATGCCAGCAAATTTCATTTTTTGCCAAAAATGACCATGATCCGACATCAAATACCCGAGTTATGAGCATTCAAAGATGACCATGTAATATTTTCAGCATTAACAAAAAAATAAGATTTTTGGAGCTTCATAACTTGCATATCTCGGCCAAAATAAGTCCGATCTTTGAGTGGTATACCTTTTTAGACTCGTTAAGATCAGAATTATAGATTGCCATTTAAAAATGGCCATGCCAGCAAATTTCATTTTTTGCCAAAAATGACCATGATCCGACATCAAATACCCGAGTTATGAGCATTCAAAGATGACCATGTAATATTTTCAGCATTAACAAAAAAATAAGATTTTTGGAGCTTCATAACTTGCATATCTCGGCCAAAATAAGTCCGATCTTTGAGTGGTATACCGTTTTAGACTCGTTAAGATCAGAATTATAGATTGCCATTTAAAAATGGCCATGCCAGCAAATTTCATTTTTTGCCAAAAATGACCATGATCCGACATCAAATACCCGAGTTATGAGCATTCAAAGATGACCATGTAATATTTTCAGCATTAACAAAAAAATAAGATTTTTGGAGCTTCATAACTTGCATATCTCGGCCAAAATAAGTCCGATCTTTGAGTGGTATACCTTTTTAGACTCGTTAAGATCAGAATTATAGATTGCCATTTAAAAATGGCCATGCCAGCAAATTTAATTTTTTGCCAAAAATGACCATGATCCGACATCAAATACCCGAGTTATGAGCATTCAAAGATGACCATGTAATATTTTCAGCATTAACAAAAAAATAAGATTTTTGGAGCTTCATAACTTGCATATCTCGGCCAAAATAAGTCCGATCTTTGAGTGGTATACCTTTTTAGACTCGTTAAGATCAGAATTATAGATTGCCATTTAAAAATGGCCATGCCAGCAAATTTAATTTTTTGCCAAAAATGACCATGATCCGACATCAAATACCCGAGTTATGAGCATTCAAAGATGACCATGTAATATTTTCAGCATTAACAAAAAAATAAGATTTTTGGAGCTTCATAACTTGCATATCTCGGCCAAAATAAGTCCGATCTTTGAGTGGTATACCTTTTTAGACTCGTTAAGATCAGAATTATAGATTGCCATTTAAAAATGGCCATGCCAGCAAATTTCATTTTTTGCCAAAAATGACCATGATCCGACATCAAATACCCGAGCTATGAGCATTCAAAGATGACCATGTAATATTTTCAGCATTAACAAAAAAATAAGATTTTTGGAGCTTCATAACTTGCATATCTCGGCCAAAATAAGTCCGATCTTTGAGTGGTATACCTTTTTAGACTCGTTAAGATCAGAATTATAGATTGCCATTTAAAAATGGCCATGCCAGCAAATTTCATTTTTTGCCAAAAATGACCATGATCCGACATCAAATACCCGAGTTATGAGCATTCAAAGATGACCATGTAATATTTTCAGCATTAACAAAAAAATTAAGATTTTTGGAGCTTCATAACTTGCATATCTCGGCCAAAATAAGTCCGATCTTTGAGTGGTATACCTTTTTAGACTCGTTAAGATCAGAATTATAGATTGCCATTTAAAAATGGCCATGCCAGCAAATTTCATTTTTTGCCAAAAATGACCATGATCCGACATCAAATACCCGAGTTATGAGCATTCAAAGATGACCATGTAATATTTTCAGCATTAACAAAAAAATAAGATTTTTGGAGCTTCATAACTTGCATATCTCGGCCAAAATAAGTCCGATCTTTGAGTGGTATACCTTTTTAGACTCGTTAAGATCAGAATTATAGATTGCCATTTAAAAATGGCCATGCCAGCAAATTTCATTTTTTGCCAAAAATGACCATGATCCGACATCAAATACCCGAGTTATGAGCATTCAAAGATGACCATGTAATATTTTCAGCATTAACAAAAAAATAAGATTTTTGGAGCTTCATAACTTGCATATCTCGGCCAAAATAAGTCCGATCTTTGAGTGGTATACCTTTTTAGACTCGTTAAGATCAGAATTATAGATTGCCATTTAAAAATGGCCATGCCAGCAAATTTCATTTTTTGCCAAAAATGACCATGATCCGACATCAAATACCCGAGTTATGAGCATTCAAAGATGACCATGTAATATTTTCAGCATTAACAAAAAAATAAGATTTTTGGAGCTTCATAACTTGCATATCTCGGCCAAAATAAGTCCGATCTTTGAGTGGTATACCTTTTTAGACTCGTTAAGATCAGAATTATAGATTGCCATTTAAAAATGGCCATGCCAGCAAATTTCATTTTTTGCCAAAAATGACCATGATCCGACATCAAATACCCGAGTTATGAGCATTCAAAGATGACCATGTAATATTTTCAGCATTAACAAAAAAATAAGATTTTTGGAGCTTCATAACTTGCATATCTCGGCCAAAATAAGTCCGATCTTTGAGTGGTATACCTTTTTAGACTCGTTAAGATCAGAATTATAGATTGCCATTTAAAAATGGCCATGCCAGCAAATTTCATTTTTTGCCAAAAATGACCATGATCCGACATCAAATACCCGAGTTATGAGCATTCAAAGATGACCATGTAATATTTTCAGCATTAACAAAAAAATAAGATTTTTGGAGCTTCATAACTTGCATATCTCGGCCAAAATAAGTCCGATCTTTGAGTGGTATACCTTTTTAGACTCGTTAAGATCAGAATTATAGATTGCCATTTAAAAATGGCCATGCCAGCAAATTTCATTTTTTGCCAAAAATGACCATGATCCGACATCAAATACCCGAGTTATGAGCATTCAAAGATGACCATGTAATATTTTCAGCATTAACAAAAAAATAAGATTTTTGGAGCTTCATAACTTGCATATCTCGGCCAAAATAAGTCCGATCTTTGAGTGGTATACCTTTTTAGACTCGTTAAGATCAGAATTATAGATTGCCATTTAAAAATGGCCATGCCAGCAAATTTCATTTTTTGCCAAAAATGACCATGATCCGACATCAAATACCCGAGTTATGAGCATTCAAAGATGACCATGTAATATTTTCAGCATTAACAAAAAAATAAGATTTTTGGAGCTTCATAACTTGCATATCTCGGCCAAAATAAGTCCGATCTTTGAGTGGTATACCTTTTTAGACTCGTTAAGATCAGAATTATAGATTGCCATTTAAAAATGGCCATGCCAGCAAATTTCATTTTTTGCCAAAAATGACCATGATCCGACATCAAATACCCGAGTTATGAGCATTCAAAGATGACCATGTAATATTTTCAGCATTAACAAAAAAATAAGATTTTTGGAGCTTCATAACTTGCATATCTCGGCCAAAATAAGTCCGATCTTTGAGTGGTATACCTTTTTAGACTCGTTAAGATCAGAATTATAGATTGCCATTTAAAAATGGCCATGCCAGCAAATTTCATTTTTTGCCAAAAATGACCATGATCCGACATCAAATACCCGAGTTATGAGCATTCAAAGATGACCATGTAATATTTTCAGCATTAACAAAAAAATAAGATTTTTGGAGCTTCATAACTTGCATATCTCGGCCAAAATAAGTCCGATCTTTGAGTGGTATACCTTTTTAGACTCGTTAAGATCAGAATTATAGATTGCCATTTAAAAATGGCCATGCCAGCAAATTTCATTTTTTGCCAAAAATGACCATGATCCGACATCAAATACCCGAGTTATGAGCATTCAAAGATGACCATGTAATATTTTCAGCATTAACAAAAAAATAAGATTTTTGGAGCTTCATAACTTGCATATCTCGGCCAAAATAAGTCCGATCTTTGAGTGGTATACCTTTTTAGACTCGTTAAGATCAGAATTATAGATTGCCATTTAAAAATGGCCATGCCAGCAAATTTCATTTTTTGCCAAAAATGACCATGATCCGACATCAAATACCCGAGTTATGAGCATTCAAAGATGACCATGTAATATTTTCAGCATTAACAAAAAAATAAGATTTTTGGAGCTTCATAACTTGCATATCTCGGCCAAAATAAGTCCGATCTTTGAGTGGTATACCTTTTTAGACTCGTTAAGATCAGAATTATAGATTGCCATTTAAAAATGGCCATGCCAGCAAATTTCATTTTTTGCCAAAAATGACCATGATCCGACATCAAATACCCGAGTTATGAGCATTCAAAGATGACCATGTAATATTTTCAGCATTAACAAAAAAATAAGATTTTTGGAGCTTCATAACTTGCATATCTCGGCCAAAATAAGTCCGATCTTTGAGTGGTATACCTTTTTAGACTCGTTAAGATCAGAATTATAGATTGCCATTTAAAAATGGCCATGCCAGCAAATTTCATTTTTTGCCAAAAATGACCATGATCCGACATCAAATACCCGAGTTATGAGCATTCAAAGATGACCATGTAATATTTTCAGCATTAACAAAAAAATAAGATTTTTGGAGCTTCATAACTTGCATATCTCGGCCAAAATAAGTCCGATCTTTGAGTGGTATACCTTTTTAGACTCGTTAAGATCAGAATTATAGATTGCCATTTAAAAATGGCCATGCCAGCAAATTTCATTTTTTGCCAAAAATGACCATGATCCGACATCAAATACCCGAGTTATGAGCATTCAAAGATGACCATGTAATATTTTCAGCATTAACAAAAAAATAAGATTTTTGGAGCTTCATAACTTGCATATCTCGGCCAAAATAAGTCCGATCTTTGAGTGGTATACCTTTTTAGACTCGTTAAGATCAGAATTATAGATTGCCATTTAAAAATGGCCATGCCAGCAAATTTCATTTTTTGCCAAAAATGACCATGATCCGACATCAAATACCCGAGTTATGAGCATTCAAAGATGACCATGTAATATTTTCAGCATTAACAAAAAAATAAGATTTTTGGAGCTTCATAACTTGCATATCTCGGCCAAAATAAGTCCGATCTTTGAGTGGTATACCTTTTTAGACTCGTTAAGATCAGAATTAGAGATTGCCATTTAAAAATGGCCATGCCAGCAAATTTCATTTTTTGCCAAAAATGACCATGATCCGACATCAAATACCCGAGTTATGAGCATTCAAAGATGACCATGTAATATTTTCAGCATTAACAAAAAAATAAGATTTTTGGAGCTTCATAACTTGCATATCTCGGCCAAAATAAGTCCGATCTTTGAGTGGTATACCTTTTTAGACTCGTTAAGATCAGAATTATAGATTGCCATTTAAAAATGGCCATGCCAGAAAATTTAATTTTTTGCCAAAAATGACCATGATCCGACATCAAATACCCGAGTTATGAGCATTCAAAGATGACCATGTAATATTTTCAGCATTAACAAAAAAATAAGATTTTTGGAGCTTCATAACTTGCATATCTCGGCCAAAATAAGTCCGATCTTTGAGTGGTATACCTTTTTAGACTCGTTAAGATCAGAATTATAGATTGCCATTTAAAAATGGCCATGCCAGCAAATTTCATTTTTTGCCAAAAATGACCATGATCCGACATCAAATACCCAAGTTATGAGCATTCAAAGATGACCATGTAATATTTTCAGCATTAACAAAAAAATAAGATTTTTGGAGCTTCATAACTTGCATATCTCGGCCAAAATAAGTCCGATCTTTGAGTGGTATACCTTTTTAGACTCGTTAAGATCAGAATTATAGATTGCCATTTAAAAATGGCCATGCCAGCAAATTTCATTTTTTGCCAAAAATGACCATGATCCGACATCAAATACCCGAGTTATGAGCATTCAAAGATGACCATGTAATATTTTCAGCATTAACAAAAAAATAAGATTTTTGGAGCTTCATAACTTGCATATCTCGGCCAAAATAAGTCCGATCTTTGAGTGGTATACCTTTTTAGACTCGTTAAGATCAGAATTATAGATTGCCATTTAAAAATGGCCATGCCAGCAAATTTCATTTTTTGCCAAAAATGACCATGATCCGACATCAAATACCCGAGTTATGAGCATTCAAAGATGACCATGTAATATTTTCAGCATTAACAAAAAAATAAGATTTTTGGAGCTTCATAACTTGCATATCTCGGCCAAAATAAGTCCGATCTTTGAGTGGTATACCTTTTTAGACTCGTTAAGATCAGAATTATAGATTGCCATTTAAAAATGGCCATGCCAGCAAATTTCATTTTTTGCCAAAAATGACCATGATCCGACA